>CAUYQG010066907.1:0-25443 GCA_963574415.1 Tarsius wallacei | reverse complement strand
CCGGCTGATTTTTTGATTTATTGTAGAGATGAGGTCTCGCCAAGTTGCCCAGGCGGGTCTCGAACCCGCGGGCTCAGGCAATCCACTCACCTCAGCCTCCCAAAGGCGCAGGATTACAGGCTGAGCCACCGAGCCCGGCTGAAATCTGTCATTATTAAAAAACATTCAATAGAGTTTAACTATATCAGTTGATTTTAAACAAAAACAAAACTTAAACTTTTTACTATACCAATATTGAGCATGACCTGTAAATTTTCCCTAGTATGATTTGTTATAATCTTAGGATTTCAAGCTGCAAACCTGACTTTTACTTCCAGTTTCTAAAAAAACTACACAAAATCTTTCATTCTTACTTATAAGACATGCCAAGAGGAAAACCGTGAGGAACATTTTCAGATAAGCAGAGGAAAAATAATACACGGTTTACGACAACCAGAAATGTTGTAAAATTATTCTTTCCCTCCTAAGCAATTTAACCAGGTTTTTAAAAAATAAATTTTATTGTGTCTGTTTGAGGTTTGTAACGTGAAGTTATGAGATGTATATATGGCAAAATAATTACTATAGTAAAGCAAATTAGCATTCTTATCATCTTGTGTAATTACATATTTCTGATGACAAGAACAACTAAAATCTATTTATTTAACAAATATCCCAAAGTATAATACAATTTTATTAACTTTAGACCAAGCTTTTAATTGATTAATTAATTTTAACCTGAAGAGGTTTGCTATAACTGTAAGAAAGATAAAATCTTGTATTTTGCTTGAGGGCATGCCCAAAGGACAGTTCCAAAGAATTTTGAATTTGTGAACATGGAGTTTGAGTTATTGTTTTCTACTGCAGGAATTCTGAAGATTTGATTTGAAGATTTTGGCTGAGAGGATTCTTGGTAGCTAGGTATATAAAGAACTTAGTAATAATATGTGATTTCCCATGGGTCAATATGTAAAGTATTACAGCTACTTGTTTTAAAAACTTATATAAACTAGAAGAAAATCAGAGCACTGAGAAATAAAATAGAACTTCTAGCATTTAAAATGGGAAAGATGTGTCATTAATTGGTTGTGAGGAATTAAGTAGAAAAAAGAAGTCAAAATGTCAAATATATTTCTGGCTTAACCAACTTGGTGAACCATAGTACCATATAAAAGGACAGAAAATAAGTAAATTAAAAAGAAACATTGTGAGTCAGTAATTTACATGTTTAGTTGTAGAGATTTTGAGTAAGAAACTGATGACTTTGGACTAGAACTTGTAAGATAAGTTAGAACTGGAAATTCTAACTTATTAATTGTGAATTTTTGTATACAGAGAGCAATTGAAATCATGTAAACTTGAGAGATGACTTTGTAGTAATACTTCAAAACAGAAGAAAAACAAATCTATGGAAGTCCTGTGACACACCCACATTTAAGAACTGATAATAATAGCTCTTAATAACATGCATTAGCACTTATTATCAGTGCTCTAATTGCTTTATCTGTGTGATCCTGTTTAATTTTACAGCAGACACATAGGGTAGGCATTATTATTCTCACTTTCTAAGTAAGGAACAGAATTGAGAGGGGTTAAGAGACAGTGCATAGATTACAACTTGGACATTTCAGTCCACAGACTGTGCTTTTCATGACCACTGGGATTTGCTGCTCAGAGAAGGAACTGAGTGAGAAAAAGATGGAAAGAATGAATAGCACAGGTGCTAGAGCAATAGGATTAACTGTGCTGAACAGTATCATCAACACAATAAAGAGAGTTTCGAAAGCTAATGTGTTAATAATTACAAATACTATAAAAGTCTTCTAGTAACATGGTAAATAGAGAGTTAGTAGAGTTGTAAAACATGTACTACAAATGCAAAAAATAAAATCTCATTTTACGAAAATGTCAAAATATTGAGTGATAAATGCATTTATCTTAAATTATCCAACATCACATGTAACCCACATTTGAAACTGCTATTTATTTTACAACATAAATCAATTATTTTCAAAAATGTCTTTTCCTTAAAAGCCTGGGAGATTAAATATTAGATGACTGAGCATGTAGGGACAACATCTTTTGGTACTGTGGAAACGTATTTAAGCTCATATCAATTTTAACATTTTAGGAAGACTTGTTTCTTCTTGCAAGGTATATTACCTACTGGTTTAAATTTTTAAATGCAAAAAATTACTTGCCAAAGTGCAATGTCAATGTATAGGAAGATACATATATTTACAGCATATAGCACCTTGTGTTCCATGCTCCATCACTTCAGCATGTGAGACAAGGGTATAAAAACAAGAACTAAAATGAATCCTTGCCACTAGCTGAATAATCGTCATTGTGCCTCTCAAAGATTATAACCTTAAGAGCCTACATAAAAGTAGGGTTCTAGGCAAAATATAGGACTCAAACTTTATTTTTATTGAAGTAATGCTGCCCCTATATTTTATAGCAATACTGTTTATGTTTGCAAATATTTGTATATGTGGGATAACTCTTGTCTGACAAGCGTACATGTGCTATGAAAAAGCTTAGACTCATTACACATAACGTCATTCAGGCTATGTCTAAGCTGCCAATACAGCTACCTAACCACAAAGGGTTTGACTGAATTTCTGTGATAAAGCTGCGTATAAATACACAGAAGTGATTAACTACAAATACGAAGTTTGTATTTCCCAAATGTTCTGAATATTGTTGAAGAAAAATAAATTCATTTTTCCTCAGGGTCCAAGGACAACATCCTCCATGTCTCAGATTCAATAAGGCCATCTGGAGTGAGAAAAGGAAAGAAAATAAAAAGAAAATATGTTCAAGATCTTAGCTAAAACTTAGATTCTAAAAAAATCTCAGGAAATAGTCAACATGTAAACACTGGTGCCCAGATGTAGAAATCTTCAGAAGGTGATTGTAACGGTTATCAACTTGCTTCATTTTAGTTTCTATCCATTGTAGATACTAGAGGAATATTGGAAGTCATAAGAAGGAATACTTCCTTTTGGTGTGGAATGATCCTGTCAGTGTCTCCCCAGCATCAGAACTTAACACTAGCAGTAGTTCCAGCCTCCAGCTACTTCCACCACTCCCAAAATGAACCTTCCTGCACCCTTCTGAGGTACCAATAGCAGATAAGCCATACCTGCTTCTCAAAACCAAAATTTTGTCTCCATGTTTCTCCTCTTGTGATCTTCTAGATCTTTTCAACACTCATTTCTTTCTTTTTATTCCATCAACCATAGTAATACCTGCTTCCTGTAGTAATTTTTTGGTCTCTTGTATTCTCCAACTCCTGTGCAACCAGTTATTTATGTCACTTATTATCTTTTCTGATATCCAATGTCCCATGTTATTGTTTGAACCCCAGTAGTAAATATTAAACAATGCTTGCTGATTTGTTTTTCTGTTGTCTCTTTAAGGATTCCTGACAATACAACAAAAAAGACTTAATATCTCATCAGTGTTTTAGGAGTAATGTCTACAAAAATTAATAATTTTCATCAGAATTTAAGAAGATTTTTTTTGCAACTTCTACACAATATTAGCATGCATTATTAAAAAATTTTGAATTAACTTTTAATTCAAAATTAACTTATTTATTTCTTGGATATGCCCTATTGGGTGTGTAGTTGTAACAGTTCTTCCCTAACTGCTGTTTTAAATAAGTCACCTTGATTAAGTGTGTAAACTAAAATAAGAGTATATCTAATGATATATCTTATATCAAAAGGCAAAATATTTTACCATTACTTTATTAAGACTTCTAAGTTATTAATTTTTGAAGTTTTATTGCAGGGCTTTTAATGCTTTTCTATTTAACATTCTGCTATGTTCAAAACACTATAAAAAACTGCATATGAATGTAAGCTAAAATTTAAGTTACTTATGTATGCTTATAACTTGCTCATTTAATTACAATTTTATATAATTTTACCTTATAAATATTATGCTTTACCCTTTTAATTAGGTCAATAAAGTATCACATTTATTTTTTGTGACAATGAGCATATCATTTAGTAAAAATCATGGGAGTGGCTGCCCCCTTGGAAAATAGAACTAATTAAAGAATATTTCTTGAAGTCAAAGTACTACTGAGATAAAGTATTGCAGAATTATTGAAAGAATCCTTAGAACTGAGAAGTTATATTGAGATGCTATTCTGATACTGATAGCATATAAAATATATTAAATTCACATTGACATTTTAAAATAGAATGAAAAGGAAGAGCTTTCTATTATCTGTACTAAAGAGCTTTTATGACATAATACTCTTATTTCTAAAATTATGATTAAAACTGCACTTCAAAAGTCAAATCTTTTCAAAGTAACTCTAAATTACCAAGTAAAAAATTTGAAAGCCTTATCTAATGTTCTTAATAAAAATTCTCTTGACCTTTGGTTTGACATTGAAGAACATTCTTATTTTCCAAAAGCCTCTTTTGCTCTATTCTTTTCGTGACAATGGAATGATAGGGAAAAAAACCTAACACAAAATATTTGCTGTGATATGAGAATAAACTTTCTTGTTCGTGCGTGTGTGTAATTTTATTGTGTATGTATATATTAATGCAATACCATTAAAAATACCCTTAGAAAAGTAGTAGCCAAAACATTTAAATCAAAAATTCTGTCTTCATTCTTAGTTCTGCATAATGTATCACAAGGAACCTTCCCAAACCATCGGTTTCTTTAGCTAGGTAAATCAGGGATACTTGCAGCTGTGAGTAGAAAAATTAATGGTTAAAAAAATAATATTATACAATTATAAATATGAGCTTTGTAACTGTATTAACAGTAAAGACTTAAAACGGAATATTTCATTTGTGAAAGACATGCAGTGGCTGACCATGCATTACAATCTCAAGGTCTCTGATCTAGTGACAAAGAGTTAAGACTTGTTTAGGGGCATTTCTGTTTAAGCATAATAACAATGTCCATATTAACTCATGTCCTTCTTTCCCAACTAAGATTAAGTAAAATTGTCAAAACAAGAACAATGGTGGGGGAAACACTATAAAAGAAATGCTTCAAAAAGACATTTCAGGAAGAGAAAATTTAAAATGTGGTAGATCAGGATATTGATGAGAATAGAAATAGTTACTTCATACAGCCCTTGAGATTCCCAGAATTTGTATAAATTTTGAATGATATATGGTGCTAAAAACAGGTGGATTATTGAAAGTCAGACATTGCCCTTTGGACTCTGCCGGATGGTATACAGTTTCATTTATTTTGTGAAAAATGTAGCAAAATGTGCTCTGGGTTCCAGAACGGAAGTACATTGAAAGAAGTTGATGAGAAAAGAAACATCAGTCAAGCATTATTCCTAGTTCCTCTTTCAACTCATTATTTTGCATAGGTTCTGTAAAAGTGAAAAATTGCCAGTGTATTCTAGAGTATACATGGACTCTTCCTGGAACAAGAAAGGGTTGCAGGGAACCACAGCACAGGGAGAAAGAACAGAAAGCGGCTCTCTAGAGATAGGACTGTAAAAGCAGTAAGAAGTTTTCTTATGTCTGCCACTATTTATTACTAGAAATCATGATTTATTTTATAACTGGTTGTTTTACACTTTTCATCATGAAAACAGTAAGTCCAATACAGCTCGGGGAAGATTGGTTTACATGAGAGTACAGCTGAAGTTAATTTTGGTAGGGAGTGGGTTGGGCACATACACTTAATAATGGTCTCACACAGCCTTGCAGTGTTCCAACTCCTGAAAATTGGGTGTTCAAAACTTAAGAAGACAGTTGTTTAAAAGAGTATTGCCAGACTAAATATAGAGCATGTAACACAAGAAGATTTCTTCCATAAAATTTGTTTTCTGTATCTCCCCAGAACCATATGCAGGAACATGATCTAGTAAGCTGATGGCCTTGGTGTTATCCCTGTCTGGTTGGTATCACGTGCTGAAGAATTTTGCCTGGGAACCTAGAACTCAGAGGAAATTAATTAAACACATAGGAATTTCAAACACTATAAAGAAAAATTAATAAACTGAAAAACATGCGTATGCTGATTACTCTCTATAAGTCATCTTTGTATTCTCTGCTCCTCTCTGCCCTGCTCTGCAGCCTAGAAAACTGAGCCCACAGATTGTATCACCTCAACCCCTTACCTGCAGGTTTTCTTTTTCTTTTTTTTTTTCTGAATCGAAGTTTCTGTCACCCAAGCTGGAGTGCAGTGCCACACTCACAGCCACCGTAACCTTGACCTGGTGGGCTCAGGCAATCCTTCCACCTCAGCCTTCCAAGTAGCTGGAAAAACAGGCATGTGCCACGATGCCCAGTTAATTTTTTCATTTATTGTAGAGATGAGGTCTCGCCATGTTGTCCAGGCTGGTCTTGAACCCGGGGGCTCAGGCAAGTCCTCTCACCTCCACCTCCCAAAGTGCTGGGATTACAGGCTTGAGTCACCGTGCCCTGTAATTCAAAACCACCTGCAGGTTTTGAATTAGATTCTGCTAGGGAGAGAAAGGTTTGTTATTTGTTATACTTTTCAGTATAATAAAGTTAATATCTCCTCTAGGGCAAAAGCAGGCAAATATATGTCTCATTATAAAAGTTTCTGACTCCCAAAAGTCAGGTTACTTCTCCTTTAATTCAACAGACTCTGTGTGGATTGCTGAATGTTGTCTGGCAGATCATTTGCAATAACTTCATTTGTACAGGTAAACACAATTGATTTTTCTTTGTATTGACCGAGCTATTTTACAACTCTGTAAGAGAAAAAAAGTAACAAAAATAAAAACTATGTAAATTTTTGACCATTGCAATACAAATAATTCTTGTTCACAGCAACACACATGAATTTTCAGAAAATATTCATCTCTCTTAACCAAATTCTCATTTAAACCAGTTGTAATTCATCATTAGCATCATCTTTAATTAATGAGTTAAATAAAATATTTTACACATGATTATTTTGTATTTGCAGAGAAGTCATGATTTTACTTTTAAAAACTGTTAATAAGCTCTCATATATACACCCTGACTACCAGAAAAATTTTTCTAAACGCCTGCATTTTGAGATGCTGTATTTTTCCCCGGTGGTAGTCCATGAAATAAAAATAATGTTTTAAATATATCATAGGAGCTGACATATTTTTATTACCTGGAGAATGTATTTTATTATGTCTTGTTAAGTAAATTTTAGAATAAATCAGGAATTGTATTCTAGGATAAAAATCGTTCAGTAGGTATACACCTAAAATCTGTTCCTTCTGTTTAGGGAATTGTCATAAATAGGCTGAGGGAAATGATAAAGGACTTACCTATATAATTTATATTTTATGGTAACAATGCAATATACAGATTTTCTCTAAATATAATCTCAATAACTTAAATGTCTTAATTTATAAGAGATCTTATTTTTAAAAAGAATGCTAATATTTAGACTTTTGAGAATTTAAGAACCTAAAATTATAAAACAGGAAAATGATCTGTGGTAATATTTTTGTTTTATTTTTCATTATATCTTTAAGTGCAATGCACACGTGTACAGTAATGATAAATAAAATCCTTTGTTTCTGGTATTTTCTCATATTAAATCTGTATCGTTAATTTACTGTGGCAGAAGATCTTACCCAAAAGATAGTTACCATAAAATGCTTCTGTGGCTTAGATTTAAAAAATGAGACCTAGCATAATTTACTTCAGCTAATAGTGAATTATCTCAGTATGTGTGAATTTTTTTTTTTGAGTTGGAGTCTCCCTCTGTCGCCCAGACTGGAGTGCAGTGGCCCTCCCGGCCACCGCAGCCTCGACCTGCTGGGCTCCGGCGATCCTTCCGCCTCCGCCTTCCAAGTAGCTGGAACTACAGGCGCGCTCTACCACTCCGGCTAATTTTTTGATTTATTGTAGAGATGAGGTCTCGCCAAGTTGCCCAGGCGGGTCTCGAACCCAAGGGCTCAGGCAATCCACTCACCTCGGCCTCCCAAAGCGCGGGATTATAGGCTGAGCCACCTAGCCCGGCCAGTATGTGTGATTTTAATGGTATAGTGTGTAGACTCTTAATATTTTCATTTCCATAATGTACAGTCATAGCTACTGTAAAATGTAATCATGCATGTTTAAAAATGTATTATAAATATTCTCACTTGAAATATACAAGTGATATAATTATGTATGTAAAAATGTACTTTGTGTTTAATAATTGCATGGTTATATTTGAAATTATGCTGAAAATTAAATAGCTAAAGAATATTTGTCTAGTTTTATGGAACAGTATAGAATATTGTTGTGTTGTCTTTTCTGGAATAATGCTGTAGAAACTGCCAAGGCACAGTAATTGGAAAAGGATTAATAAAGAAAATGACAAAATTGTTAATGAAAAATGAACTCCAGATTAGAGATTGATTAAGATCCCAAAATAAACACAATTGGTCTGACTGAAATAAATTCTACAGAGTCAGAAAACTCTAAGTGCTGAGAGTTTTGTCATATTTCTTACATGAAATAAAAATGAGATTGATAAAAATGGAATAAGATGTTAATAGTGGAAGAGAAAATGATAAAGCACTTGGGATAATTGTTACCATTTTGTACACTTATTTATCACAATGTGTTACAAAACTCTGCATCAGTCTGTTTTGTGATGGTATCATATAGTACCTGAGACTAAGTAATTGATAGTGATAGAAACATATTGGCTCACAATTTGGATACTGGGAAATCAAAGATCAAGATGCTGGCATCCGGCCAGGGCCTTCTTGCTGCACCATCACATGGTAGAAGACAGAAAGGCAGAGAGTTCACTTCCACAAGTCCTTTTCTTAAAGATGCCAACCTACTCTAAGGGTGGAGTCCTCATGGCCTAATCACTTTTTTTTCCTTATTTCAATAACTTTTGGGGGTGCAAATAGTTTTTGGTGACATAGTTTCATTGTATAGTGGCAAAGAAGTCTGGGCTTTAAGTGTATCTACCACTCCCTTTATACACATTGTACCCTACAGGTGAATTTTTTTGTACCTCCATCCCTTCTCCCATCTCCCTTCTGATTCTCCAGTGTTTATTATATTGTTCTTTATGCCTTTGTAGATTCTTAGTTTAGCTATCACTTATAAGTAAGAGCGTGTGGTGTTTGGTTTTCTATTCCTGAGTTGGTTCACTTAGGATGATGTTCTCTGATTCTATCAATGTTGCTGCAAAAGACCTAATTTCATTCTTTTTGATGGCTGAATTGTTTTACATAGTGTATATAGAACACTTTTTTTAATCTGTTGATCAGTTGATGGGCATTTAGTTTGATTCTACATCTTTGCAATGGTGAACCGTGCTGTGATGAATATGCAGGTACAGGTGTCTTTTTTATATAATGACCTCTGTTCCTTTGGGTAGACATATAGTAGTGGGATTGCTGGATCCAATGGTAGATTTACTTTTAGTTATTTGAGAAATCTCCATATCAAGTTCCACAGAGCTGGTACTAATTTGCACTCCTCCCAACAGCGTATAAGTGTTACCTTTTCTCAGCATTCATGTTGGTATCTATTGTTTTTTGATTTTTTTTTTAAACAATGCTCATTCTTACTGGTGTAAGGTCTTATTGTTGTTTTATTTTGCATTTCCCTGATGATAAATGATGTTGAGCATTTTTTCATGTTTGTTGGTCATTTGTGTATCTTCTTTTGAGAGATGTCTGTTCATGTGGTCTGCCCACTTTTTAGTGGGGTTATTTGCTTTATTCTTGCTGATTTGTATGAGTTCTTTGTAGACTCTGGATATTAGTCCTTTGTCGATGTTTAGTGTGTGAGTATCTTCTTCCATCCTACAGATTGTCTCTTTGCTCTGTTGATTATTTCTCTCACTGTGCTGAAGATTTTTAGTTTAATTAAGTCCAACTTACTTACTTTTGTTTTTGCTGCATTTGCTTTGGGGGTTTTAGTCATAAATTATTTGCCTAGGCCAATGTCCAGAAGAGTTTTTCTGAGATTTTATTCTAGGATTTTTATGGTTTCAGGTCTGACATTTAAGTCTTTAATCCATCTGGCAGCTACATTCACTTTGGTGTGCTGGTCTAACTTCCATGCTCTAGGCTTTCTCTTCTGTCTTCTTTACTGTCTTCCTACAACTCAGACAAGATAAACAGGTTATCACTGCCTTTGTTGTAAAGATGAAAACTCCCTAGTCCAAAGTATTAAATAACTGTGAGAAAGAATCAGGTAACTAACGATCAGTTTAACTGCAATATCCAAACTGGTGTGTGTGTGTGTGTGTGTGTGTGTGTGTGTGTGTGTGTGTGTGTATTCTTTTGCCTTTTGTCTATATAGTAACCTACATTTAATGGGCGCTCCATACATTTTGATTAACCAAATTTAAACATACAAAATATTTATTTTTTCAACAAATAAATGTGAATATATAACTCAATCATGCATGAATATTTAATAATGTTATGCAAACTATCTATAATAACCAACCATAGTATAATACTAATAAAATGTGATTAATATTTAGATTGAGTATAATAATTTCAAAATTTCTTAAATCCAATAAAAAAATGCTAAGAGGCAGGTGGTATATACTGATTTTTTTTGAGATTAGGAATTTAAACTTTCTCTTTTTTATATACAATCTATTTATATACATTCTCTCTATACACACACACACACACACACACACACACACGGCATCTGTCATGCAACAGATACAATTCTTTCAAATGCAGAATTTTCTCCTGAGAACTAAAATATCTCATGAAAAATTGATAGCTGTTTTGTTAAAGGCTTTATAACTGCCTACTTTGATCTCAGTAATATATTGTAGTTCTCACATAGGATGGAAGGATGAAGTTTCCAAAGGCAGTAATTTTGCTGATAGAACTGCCTAAGCTGCTGTTATAACATAACAGACTCCAAATTTAGAAACTTCGCTTTTAATACAGTAATAAAACTTTTATTCGTTTAAAAATGTTTCACAAAAGAAAACTGGCAAATAGATTATAAAAAGAGTCAATAGAAGTATGACTGGACTATGTCAATTACCTAACAAAGTTTTTATTATAAACATAGTCCCTATTTGCTTGGTTTGTATTTTTGTGGTGTAGAAATATGATAGGACAAAAAGGGTATGATCTAATGCTAATAGACTGAATGAGGAAATCCAGCAAGACCTGTCTGTCTAGATTTTTTTTAGTCTCACTGAGCAAGCATTTCTTCCTTCTGGGTGTGGGGCAAGGATCTCTCTGAAATGGCAGTCTTATAACCTTCAGTCAAACAAAGTAGGCCAGACAATTTCTTTATGGCCAATTTTTATGTAAAAAGGATGGAGATAAAATTAGAATAATATTTTTAGGTTGTAAGCCTTTCCTTTGGAGGAAAGGAGCTCTGATTCCTATGACCAACCTTGGAGAATAGAGATTCTAGTTTCTGTGGTTAACCTTGTGGGAAAATAGGACTGAGAGACAGTGTGCAGGAGAAGGTCAGAGAAAAACTTTCGTTTCTGGTGTTGTTTTCTGAGGCCAAACACTAGGGTTCTGAAATCTGATATTTTCAGATGGCTAAAGTTTTGCTACTGGCTTTGTGAAATATGACAGCGACACCTGCAAGCACAGGATCTCTTCCTTTTCATTTATGTTTGTCAGGCCTACACACGTGGATCTGAGGCCATGTTCTGTGCCTCATTTATCTATATCACATCATAATCACATCCAGTTCTTAAAAGATTTTCTTTCTTCTCTAGAAACTCGGAGGCAAAAAATCATAAGGATCCGGAAAGACCTGATATCTGATATCTTTACTGACCAGGATATTTTGTAAGAAGAAAAATGATTCTGCAGAAAGTAGAGGCCATCATTTTACCGGGAAAAATCCTTTAAACTGCTGCTAATCACTCATATGGCTAGCAAAGTAAAAAACAGGTAAACAAAACAAAGTAATACTGGATTCAGGTTTATCAGGTGATGCTTAACACCTCAGGAAGACAGGTCTGTAGTTTCCACAAATGATTTAAAACTTGATTTTTAGATGAACTCATACTGGTAAAAATAAAAGAAAATATTCTAGCAAAATAATTACTATTTCACAGATATTCTTTGTGTTCTATGTACAGCAAGTTTGTTTCAATTACATTATTGAAAAATCACATTTTATTATATTTTTTATTTTAATGTATTTATCTATTATAAAGATGTGGGGTACAATTCAGGGTTAGGTATACAAACATTGATCATGCAGATTCCCTTGTTGATGAGGTGTGCCCCTCCCTCCCCTAGCAGTTTCCCTCAGCTGCCATTCCTACCCCTCCTCCCCTGATAGTTTTCCACTATTGCCAATCACTTTCTTATAGCATTATAATTGTTCAAGGTCACCTTATGAGTGAGAACATATGGAACTCAGTTCTTTGTGATAAATCACTGAGTAAGATAGACTCCAAATCTATCCAATTTGCTGCAAAATCCATATATTTGTCAACTGTATATCTGACAAAGGTCTAACATCTAGGATCTACAAGGAACTCAAATGCGCCATAAGGAAAAAAACAAACAGCTCCTTTAAAAAGTGGGAAAAAGACATGAATAGACACTTCTCAAAAGAAGATATATGGGCAGCCAACAGACACATGAAAAGTGCTCAGCCTCACTCATCATCAGAGAAATGCAAATCAAAACCACATTGAGGTACCACCTAACGCCTGTAAGAATGGCCATCATAATAAAACTAACAACAACAGATGCTGGCGAGGATGTGAAGAGAAGGGAACGCTTCTACACTGTTGGTGGGAATGCAAACTTGTACATCCTCTCTGGATAACAGTCTGGAGATTTCTGAAAGAACTAGAAATTGGCCTTCCATATGACCCAGCAATTCCCCTATTGGGAATATACCCGGAGGAACTCAAAGTATTCTACGAAAAAGATACCTGCACACATATGTTTGTTGCAGCTCTATTCACAGTAGCAAAAACATGGAACCAACTGTGTTACCCATCGAAGCTGGACTGGATAAAAAAAAAAAGTGGTAATTTTATTATAAAGCGGACATATCATTTGTTGCACTACTAATTTTTCTGTAATTCCAATTATTGTTTCCAGACCAGTCTAGGTTACAAAACAAGACCTTGTCTCTACAAAAAAAATTTAAAAAATAGCCACGTCTGTTGCCATACACCTGCAGTCCCAGCTACTTGGGAAGCTGAGACAGAAGAATCACCTGAGTCTGAGGTTGAGGTTGGGATGAATGGTTGCCATGGTTGCACCACTGTACTCCAGCCTGGGTGACAAGAGTTAGACTCCTATATATATATATATATATATATAACCCCGAAATATGCTTCTTATATACATTTTGAAGTGACCTTGCAAACCTGTCTTTAGGGAAAATTCCCATTTATAGAATATATCTCCCTGGTAAGTGTCTGACACCTTTTAAGACATTTACCACCTATTCATTCTCTGAAGGCTTCTACTTAGAAGCTTCATTTATATAACAAGACTCTTGGCTTCCACAATCCCCCTTATCTTAACTTATGCAATTTTTTTTCTACTGATTTCAAACTTTCTAGACATAGCTGAATTCTTTCATCCAATTTGTAATCAGAAAATCTTTGAATCCTCCTATTACCTATAAGATCCATACTTCAAGATATTCTACGTTTCTAGGTCCAACCAATGTAAACCTCATACATATATATATATTTCTTTTTCCCTGTAACTTCTTCACCCTAAAATGTATATAGCCAAGTTATAATTCAGACAGCCTGGGCACATGTTCCCAGGACCTTTTAAGACTATCCTGTGGGCCTGGGTCACTCATATTTGGCTCAAAATTAACCTTTTAAAATATTTTAGAGAAGTTGTTTTTTTGTTTCTTTTTTTTTTTGTCTTCAGAAACTTCTTTTTTTTTTCTTCTGTCCTATAGATAAATTCTAAGACATTGTGAGATGATAAGTTTTTCGTTTGAGTTCTATCACAGCAAAACTATAAATGCCAGCTGGTTAGAAGGGCCTACTAAGAAAGCTAACTCATGGAATAAAGCAGTTTCTTCATCCTGGTGATTTCAACCTCATTAGTTAATGACCCCTGCTTTTCAGTCTTTTCCCTTCCACAATTCCCATAAAGTCTCTTTCCTGGAACCCTTCAACAATATACATTTGAGGCTTGAAAATTATTCCTGTTTTGTTTTGTTCTGTTTTGTTTTGTTTTGTTTTGTGGACTTATGATGATTCAACTCTATCTTTGTTGTAAACTTTGCTGTCTCAGTACATTGTTCTGCTGCTGCACAGCCAGCACAATAAACTGGCAGTCCTGTAGCAATGTTATAGAAGTGTCACAAGACATTCTTTTCCACAATCAAGCTTCCTTTTCTACAGTCCTGTTGTTGGTACTGAGATAGACTGCAGCTAGAAATTCTTCAACTGACCACCAAAAGGCCATCTGATGTCAATCGACTGACAATCAAGAACCAACCAATTAAAAATGACTGGTGGTTTGGGGTGTAAAAGTTATCCAGGCAAGACTGTACTTTCCCAAACCTGGTCTGCGGCTTTTGTCTTCATAATCTCTAACACGGCAACCTTCACTTCAGAGTGCACTTTCATTTTCCACTGGAAGCTGTCTTCCCATTTTACATGGGAGCCTATGTCTTTCCAATCTGCAAATTGTTTTTCCTTCCCTTCTATGTTATCTCATTATCTTTTGCAGAAAAGAAAACCAAGATGTGGCCACAACTGAGCAGAACTTTTTATGAATATGACTTTGTGCATGAATCATTCACACTCCAAAGAAAACTATTTGCAAGTTAATCTCTGCTACCAACCCAATCATTTTTCCTAGCAATCATTTATTGCTCCCCAATAGAATTTATCGTATTCCTCCTCCCACAATCTATTTTACCAGAATCCAAACCCCTATTCTTTTTGTAACCTCAAAGTGATATCTAAGTTTCTGTAACTTATTAGGAAGTAGAGTCTTCATTCTGAAGGCTCCTTCCTGCATATACGTGTTAAACATTTGTTTGTGTTCTCTCTTATTAACAAATCTGCCATATGCTAGTGAGTTTTCAATAAACCTTTAGTAAAGGTAATGAATATGCATGTAGATACTCGAGTCTTAAATTTGATACAAAAATATTTTGGCAACTGGTGTGACTGAAAGATCATGTCAAGAGCATGTCAAAAAGGAAATATACAGCCAGACCCAGGAGCTCATGTCTATAATCCCAGCACTTTGGGAGGCAGAGACGAGAGGATTGCCTGAGTTCAGAAGTTAGAGGCCAGCCTGTGTAACTTAGCGAGATCTTGCTTCTACAACTAAAAACAAAACAAAACAAAACAAAACAAAAAAATTAGCTGGGTGTGCTTGTGCACACCTGTAGTTCCAGCTACTTAGAAGGGTGAAACAAAAAGATCACCTGAGCACAACAGGTGAAGGCTGTGGAGCCACAAATGTGTCATTGCACTCCATTCTAGGCTACAGAGTGACACTCCGACTCAAAAAAAGTAAAGAAAGAAACATATAAATACAGGTAATAGACAAAGAGTAATCTGACAATTACAGTAAAATAAATAAAAAAATTTTACTCCAAAATATATTTTCTTGACATAGTTCAAGATGGCTATTCAGAAGGGCTAGATATATAAATACAGCTAAAATTCTCTTTTGTGAAGAAGATTTACATCTGTAGAGAAAATCTTATCGATGTATCCGGGTCTTCCCTTCTCAGAGGAAAATAATTAAGTTTATTTTTCTCTGGATCTAGAAATAGTAACTAAGAATCTGACACCTTTACAGGTCTGAAAGAAACATTCACCTCATATTCTGTCTGAGGGCTGCCACTTATGAGGTTTTATTTACATAACAAGATTACCTTTTCTTGCTAG
The DNA here is from genome assembly GCA_963574415.1 of Tarsius wallacei. Lineage (NCBI taxonomy): Eukaryota > Metazoa > Chordata > Mammalia > Primates > Tarsiidae > Tarsius > Tarsius wallacei. The sequence continues at coordinate 9,639 of CAUYQG010066907.1, read as the reverse complement.
GTTTTATCTTCACCTCCCATAATCTGCTTTGCCACCTAAGTCCTATTCTTTCTGTAAACTCAAGATAGTATGTAAGTTTCTGTACCTAACTGGAAGTTAGGGAAATCTCTCCCCAATCTTATGCATGGTAATAAATTTGTATGCCTTTTTTAAAAATAAAATTAATGTTTCAGTAGGAAAAAATGTTGTGCATTGCTAATCAATATTCTGATTAATTATTTATTATTGATATGCTATATTCACCTGATGCAAATAATGTACTGAGTTTTTAAGTTATTCTGTTATTTATAATAATTCTGATAATCAGTTTCCTCTATATTTTGCTATTGTACTACTGGATATATAGACAGCTGCAACTTGCCCCCCAAAATGTAGAAACAATTAGAAAATTATGTTGTTACTATTCTGTAATAACACAGGAAGGAGATTGTAAGGGCAAATAGAAAAAAAAATATGAGACTTAATTCTTCTTAGAAAATAAAAAAGAGACTTTCACTTTTTCCTTTTCTCAGAGCATTTGCTTTAAAAAATTTGTAATCGTAAGTTTTTTTTTTTTTTTCTCTCTGTCTGTTTAAAATGTATGTAAATCTCTTCTAAAGCCAGATAAGCCTACTGCCAGTTTAAGGACACAGGTATGTTCTCTAGGAACCATCTCTTTGCTATGTAAACATCAAAGAAGAGAGGTTTCTTATCTCCAAGTTTCTGTGGGAGGGTAAAAGCCTAACTTCAGCTGACACCTCATTCCACATTGCAAAACTACAATCTTGTCATAAAAGATATGAGAAGTTTATTTTCCTCTGGATAAAGCCACGACACCAGCATACATGGTCACCCCAACTACTAAGTGAATTTAGAAGCAGCTGTGTGAGACAAATGGTGCTGTCAAGTTCTCTTTATTGAGAAACAGTTATTGTTGATCTTGAGAACATGTATGTAATGGTGTATTAGCCAGAGTTCCTCACAGAAAGAGAATCAATACATAAGAGATTTATTATAAGGAATTGGCTCATGTGATATGTAAGCTAACAAGTCCCAAGCTCTGAATTTGGCAAACTGAAGCTTCAGGAGAGAGAGTTTAGTTGCAGCCTGAGTCTGAAAACTGGAAAACTGAGAGTTGGTGATGCAGTTCTAATCTGAAGGTCAGCAAGCTGGAGATGCAGAAAGAGCTGATCTTTCAGTTCCAGATAGAAAGCAGAAGAAAAAGATAAACAGACAAAAACATGGCCCAGGTCAAAGGCAGTCAGGCAAGAGGAATTCCCTCTTATTCATGGGATGGTCAGCCTTTTTGTTATATTTAGGTCTAAAACAGGTTGGATGGGGCCCAAGAACATTAGGAGGGCAATCTGCTTTACACAGTCTACCAATTTAAAAGTTAACCTTGTCCAGAAACTTCCTCACAGACACACTTAAAGTAATGTTTGACAAAATATCTGTGCTCTGCAGGGCCCAGATTGATAAACAAAGCTAGTTTCTTTTTAATTATATAAAAAGATTTCTTTTCTGTCTTTGCATTTATTTAGTGGATTGCTTTTGTTGTACACCACATTATGGATTACTGGTTAATTTATAATAAAATATTTTCTTTCTTTTCTAACTCTGTGGAGAGCTTTTCTGGTTTTTAAAGGAGATTTTGATTTAAATTATATATTTTCAACACTATACGTGTGAGATTGTGTCCGACCCTCTTCATTTGCCCTGTTGCTTTACTGGTCTATAATAATGCCTTAATCACTATAGTTTATAATACTTATTATATCTTCTAGGGAAAGTATTCCTGACTTGTTCTTTTTCAAGATTACTGGCTTTTTTCTTTTAAATTTACATAAATTATAGTTTTGTTTTTTCAACTTTCATGAATTTGAAAAAACAAACAAAAATGCCTATTGGGAATTTTATTGAGATAAATATCTTCAAATCAACTTGGGAATAGTGGACTTCTTTTATATAATGTTTCTAACAATCCACAAACCTCTTATAATTTCTCTATGTCCTATCCTAAGCATATTTTTTATATTATCTTTTCTTTTTATAAATAAGGTTTTTAACATATTTTGTTACCTTTTCAATTCTATTATGGTCATGCATGACATATCAATGTTTCAGTTAACAACAGATCACATATATAACAGTCATCTCAAAGATTATAATGCAGCTGAAAAATTTATATTGTCTGATGGCAGCATAACCATCATAATGTCAAGTACAACACATTATTTACATTTGTGGAGATGCTGCTGTAAACAAACCTACTGTCTTACCAGTTGTATAAAAGTATAGCACATATAATTATGTACTTTGCATAATACTTGATAACAATTAAAAACAACCATGTTACTGGCTTATGCACTCACTGTACTATGCTATACTTTTTATCATTATCTTAGATTGTATATCCTTTACTTATAAGAAAAAGTTAACTGTAAAACAGTCTCAAGTAGGTCCTCCATGAGGTATTTCGGAAGAAGGCATTGTTATCATAGGAAATGACAGCTCCATGTGTGTTATTGTACCAGAAGATGAGATATGAAGGTGAAAATATTAATGATCCTGGCCATGTGTAGGTCGAGATTAATGAGTGTGTTTGTGTCTCAGTTTTTAACAAAAATATTTACAAAGAAAAATAATAATAATTACAAAATTGAAAATTTAAAGAGCTCATAGAATAAAAATATAAAAAAGAAAATAATTTTTTACAGCTATACAACATGTTTGTGATTTATCCTAAGTGTTATTACAAATGAGCCAAACATTTAAAAAATACATAAAGGTAAAAAAGATATAGAATACTAAAGTTGATGTATGGTTAAGCAAAGAAAAATGGTTTTGTAAACTTAGTATAGTCTAAGTGTACAGGACTTATAAAATTCACAGTAATGTACAGTAATGTGCTTTGTCTTGAGACTCACTTACTACTCATTCACAGACTCATCTAGAGCAACTTCCAGTCCTGCAAACTTTATTCATAGTAAGTGTCTTATAGAAGTGTGTCATTTTAATCTTTTATTCTGTATTTTTACTGTACCTTTTCTATGTTTAGGTATACTTACCATTGTGTTATAATTCCAATCAGTATTCAGTACATTAACAGGTTGTACTGGGAGCAATAGACTATATCATATAGCCTAGATGTATAGTAGGCTACAGGTTTGTGTAAATCCAATCTCTGATGTTTATACAACAAGAAAGCTGCCTAATGTTGTATTTCTCAGAATGTATCCTTGTAGTTAAAGAATGCATGTCTGTGTTTATATACTGAAATACAGTTAGCACATCTTATATTATGAGTGAATAAGACAGGAAAATAGTAAAAAATTGTTTAACATATATACACACAAATATATTCATAACAAATTAAGAAAATACTCATAATAATCTCATTTCTTATTTCTGCAACTGGTAACAATACTATAGGTGGTATTTATAACTATACCAATTCTACTTCCCATTCTGTATCCTTCTTGCCTTCAGCAAGTACCTCAATTGTCATGCTTCTTTATTTATTGGGGTAGAAAAACCTTCATTCCTGAAGAATCTATGCCATTAATATTCCTGTCTGGTTGGGCTGTCGTAGTTTTCCAGGAACTTTAATCACATAATATGGTAATACTAAGAGATGCTCCATGAGATCTATTATATTCCAGATGACACCAGGTGGAGTGTGGAACAAAACTTGTGGATTCTTTGGCTCAACCCTATAATAAATTTTATAGTGACCAGCAAAATTTTAAAACAAAGTTTATTAGAGAAAGAAGAGGAAAAAGATAGAAATGTCAGAGATGGCACAGGTGAGGGAAACCATACTTTTTGCTATTTACAATAGACCTGCTATATCTTCACAATTATTAAAATGCTAAAGAGGGTAAGGCCCAGGTAACCCTTGCTCTTGAGAAATTCACATCTCTCCACCTTTAATGGGTGGAGGGATAGATTTTTATCCTTTCTACAGCCTTTGAGTCCTGGTTCAGGAATGAGCTTGATAGAATTTTCCTTTGGCAAGCTGAGGGGTTGGGATGGACTGGGAGTTCATGTTGAATTCACATTTCAGCCTGCAGGGCCCACCAGCCTGCTGACCGGTTATCTGGACACTTTCTAAAACCTGCCTACAAGAAATATATCTATACCTCACTTGCACTAGCTACCCTGTCTCAACTTCCCCCTTAGAAATTTGCATTTTGTGCCACATCCCACTTGGCATTACAGACGTACACTTCCTTAACTCCATTATGGAAGAGTAGTGTCTTAGTTAATTTTGTGTTGCTATAACAGAATACCACAGACTAGGTAATTTATAAACAATAGAAGTTTATTTGGTTCATGGTTCTGAAGCCTGGGAAGTTCAAGTGCATAGCACTGTCATCTGCTCAGCACCTTGTGATGAACTTTTTGCTCTGTTACACCATGGTGGGAGGGAAAAGTTCAAGAGACTTCACATGCAAGAAATATAGTGAGAGGGTAAAGGGGCCAAATTCATTTATTTTTTAAATCAGAAAACCACTTCCATAACTAACTCACTCCCGTATTAACATCATTAATCCATTCTTGACGGAAGAGCTGCTGATGTAACTGAGCCTTCAAAAGGACATTCCACTAATCAGTCAAGACAACTCTTTTAAGATGGTGGGGAACATGTCAAGATCAGTGAATTCCATGAGCATGGATACATTGTTGCAGTTCATTGCCTGTAAAGTGAATTCATTGCTCAGCAATAACTCTGTGTAATATTGTGATGGTGGATAAGTCATTCTCTTAGTCTATTTTTGATGGTTTTGACAGAAGCATTATATTCAGGGAAGGTAAATCCATATCCAGAGTAAGTGCTTATTTCCTTGAAAACAAAAAGCTGCTCATCCATGGTGGAAGCAATTCAGTACAATTAAATTGCCACCAGGTACCTGGCTGGACATCTGGGTAGTGATGTCATATTGTGGGCTCAGTGTTGGTTTCTGCTGCAGGAAGATTAGGTAGTCAGTGATGGCCACAGTTATTTTGGCATTAATAAGCAGAAGTCCAGGCTGCTGCTGAACCCCTGCATAACTACCATTCCTGATACCATGGCCACTTTGCTCATGAGCCCAATGGGCAATTACAGGGGTAATTGGGGAAAGAGGCAAATTAGTATTTGCAAAACAGATCATCGTGTCCACTTGATTAGTATTACCTTCATCTGTTGCAGTCATCCTTTGGTGAGTATTTACATGGGATACAAATTATTCATGTTGTTTGCCCATTCACAATGGTCTAGCCACATACTTCTTTCTCAAATTTATTTGGCATCAATTTTCCAAGTATGTTCTTTTCAAGTTCCTGAGCATCTAGCCAAACAATTGGTTACAGCCCATGAATTGCTCTATTTTCACACATCTAGCCTTTCTTTTTGCAAGCAAAGCATCACCAAGTGCATTACCCAATATTGTCCTCACTGGGAGGAGTTCCCTTCACTATTGTCCTCAGAGATTTCCCAGAAAGATACTTTCCTGCAGCAGTTGTCCACTTTGAGGGTTAGACTGTATATCACACACAGCCAGTTATTTATAAATCAGGCTTTATTCTTCTCTCCCTTTCTTAACTGAGTGTAGGGAACTCTCCATGAGTTCATAGATGCAGGCTGGGAGAGTGAAGGCAATGTAACAGGAGTGGAGATCATGTGTATTTGGGCCACTTCTTGTAACTTATTTGTGTTTTCAGGTCTTCCTTGGCCTAACAGCATACATACCATTTCCATTTTTTGATGGAGTGTTAATGCACATTCCCAACTTTATGGTTTGGTAGGTCAGATAACACCCAGTTCATGATGGAAAACACAGGTTGCATGATGACTTCATGGCCCATAGTCAAGCAATTGGTTTCTACTAAGGCTCACAGTAATCTAAATGCTGTTGCTCAAAGGAAAGTAGTTTTCCATACTTTCACAGAGATAAAAAAAAAACCAAAAAAAAACCAAAATGCCTACAGAATGCTTTACTTAGGTAATATATCTTTAGATCAAATCAATTTACTTTATATTTGTCAATTTGCAAACATTTAATAATCATTTATATGCTACTATTTTAAATACATATTGATATTGTTCATTACTTTTATAAATAGATTAACAGAACCATAAAACCCTCCTTTATTTTCCCTATGATATTAATGTTTGTCTTAGTCATTTTAGACTACTATAAGAATATCATAGGCTAGGTTGCTTCAACAACAAAAATTTATTTTTCACAGTTCTGGTGAATGGAAATCAGATCAGCCTGTCTGTGTGGCTGGATTCTTGGTGAGGGCACTCTTCTTTTTTTACAAATGTCTGTCTTCTCATTGTATCCTCACATGACACACACACACAGAAAGCAAACTTTGGTCACTTCATCAGCTTATAATAACACTAATCTCATTCATGAGGTTGCTACTTTTATGACCAAATCTTTCTCAAAGACCCTACCCCAAATACCCCACATTGAGGATTTATGCATTAATTCAAATTTTATAAGAATGTAGTTTTCAATCAATAGCAATTTCCTTCATAGTTAACAGTATTATCCTGACTTTTAATGTCATAGATCATTTCTGGTTTTTTTTAAATACTAATCTATGATATAATCTGATTTGTGTCAGGATTTTTTGCTCAATATTAAGTTTATGAAATTGATTTATGATATTACTCGTAGTAGGCTTTGTTAGTCCCCAGTGGTGTATATTAATACAAAATTTATTTATCCAATCGAACATTGAAAAATATTTTGTTTGCTTCCAGGTTGGTCTTCTGAAATGATAAGACACAAACATATTGGTCTCTACCCTAGTCTCTGACACCGAGTTCCTAAAACCTGGTAACTTTTTGAGCTATCGGGGTGCTAGAAGATGCTTTTGTTTTGGTGTTTGGTCTCTTCCCCAGTTCCTGAGACAGAGTTCTCAATACTCTTGTAGGTAGTGGTGCTCAGAGAACATTTGTTCCTAATATTTGGTCTTTGGTTCCTAAAACAAACCTTCTAAATCCCTTGGAATTTTTAGGGTGATAGAAACTTTTTTTAAAATTTTAGATTCAGGAGGTACACATGCATGTTCACTACATGGACATACTGTGTAGTAGTGGGGATTGGATCTTAGGTGGCCCATTTCCCAGATGGTGAACACTCTGCCCCAGATGGAAACATTTTTTTTCCAATGAAACAACTCTTGCTGAGTTCCTGATGGAGCAGGATGGGAGCTGGTTGTTAGGAAAACCAACCATGTGACTATAGAGTTTTGATTATTAGCCCCGCCCCTTGGCATCTAAGGATAGGAGAGGGACTGAAAGTTGATTTCACAACCAATGAATGGCCAATGATGTGATCAGTGATGTCTGTGTAATATTTCCTCCATAAAAATTCAAAGGGATGGATGAACATGTGAAAGGTTAAGCAGAATGGCAGGGAGGGCATAGAAGGTTCTTGCTCTTTCCCACATGTTTTGACTTATGTACCTCTTTACCTTGCTGTTTGTCTGTATCCTTTATTACATACCTTACTAATAAAATGAAAAATGTAAATGAAGTATTTCCCTGAGTTCTACTGAGACAGGTTGGCAAATTAATTGAACCCAAGGATGGGGTCAAGGGATCATTGATCTATAACTGGTTAGTGGGAAGCATGGGTCACTACCTTTGTTTGCAACTGGCATCTGAAGTGAAGGCAGCTTTATAAAATAGAGTCCTCAATCTGTAGGATCTGATGCTATATCTAGGTAGTTTCAGAACTGAGTTGCAGTAAAGGAAACATAGCTGATGGGCACTGGGGAATCTTCTGGAGAATTACGTGGTTTGTGAGGGAAACAAAACAAAACAAAACAAAAAACTAACTCACCTATCTGATGTCAGAAGTGTTGAGTGACTGCATGAGAATACAGTAGGATAAACACTTTTTCTCCAATCTCTAAGAGGATTTTTAGGAAGAATTTACTGTTAATATTCTTGTACATGTCTTTTGGGAAATATGTACCTTTTTGAGAGGTATGTACCTAAACATGAACCCATTGGGTAGTACAATATTTCACCCTTATTAGCAGCTACTCAATATTTTGTTCAAATGTGTGGTGCCAAATTATGTATTGACAACATTATATAAAATTACCAGTTGTTTCACATACTTGATAACATTATACTATTTTTTAATCACTACATTAAATATACTGCAGATATTAATGTGAAAATTAGACCATAATATTTTGTAAAAATTGAATATCTTTATTAACATCAGCGGATTAAAGGACAAGCTCTCAGACATAGTGGACTAAAGAAAATCTATGGTAAATTGTCAATTATACCACAATTGTTATATGAAATCAGTAAAATCCCAATATATATCTAAATTATATTTGCAGAACTTAAAAAGTTGTTAAAAACTTAAAAATTGTGCACTCATGTCATATTTATTCAAATGGATACTTTGTATGCACATGTCATATCTATCCAAATAGATATTTGAATATAGCAAACATTAAATGGCATTTGAATAATAGATGTCAGTAATGATCAATGTTATTTTAATATTGAGATATTTAAATAATCTAGAGAATGCCTTCATTTTTGGCAATGTATATTTATGTATTTAGCAATGGTAGCACTTCATGTAATAGTTTACATAAGCTTCATAGACAAAACATATTATGTGGTGAACTTGCTATTCTCCTATACATGAAGGTTGTTTTATAAAGAAGTGTAATATAGAATAATATATTCATAATTTTGAGAAAGATTTATATTTTTTTGCAAATAGATACTAAAAACATTTTCCTAACTAACATATTTATATGTCTGTTTAACAAAAGGATTTTTAAGTAATCAGAATATTTCAAATTAAAACCAAACTAAGATGTTAGCTCACAAACTTTAGACATACTGAAAGTTTTATACAAAAAACAAAAACATGAATGATTATATATTTCAAAATGGCTACAAGATTTCTTATTGCACATGATTTTTCTTCAGCTTTATGTGATATTTCTGTCATTGAAAAGTAGATGATTATGTTCCCTGTCCTTGAATTTTGGTAGAAACCAGACGATTATGAGAAGTATACTATGTTATTTCTAAACTTAGTTCATTAAAGATGAAATACATCTTGCCTTGATCTCATGGGGCACATCCTTTTAGGACGCAAGCACCGTGCTGTGAGAAAATCCACAGCACTTTCCGAGTCCACATGCATGCATTCTGTCTGATAGTCCAAGATGTGAGCCCAGCAAAAATTTTGTATTGATTACCAAATATTTGAGTGAAGCAGTCTTCAAAATGACTACTCAGTCACAGCCTGATTGTGCCTATATGAGACTACTTAGCTGGCAAATGCCTAGCAGAGACTTGTCAACATTAAGAACTGTCTTACATAAGAATAAAATACTTTTTTCTTTACCCTGCATGTTTGGGGATGATTTTGTTGTATAGCAAGAGATAATCAGAATATCAGGTTTTTATAAAAGTGGAAAAATAAAACTTTTATAGATTAGAGGTAAAATTTCAAGTGGATCTTACAACTTTGAAAAATAGTTGAGCATAATCTAATATTCTTGAAGATACACCTATGACTCAGTATTCTATTCCATGTTGTATACTTTAAAGAAATGGCACACACATGTCTTATTACATGTACCAGCATGTTCAAATAAACATTATCAATT
>CAUYQG010066905.1:0-17450 GCA_963574415.1 Tarsius wallacei | reverse complement strand
TCCAAGTAGCTGGAACTACAGGTGCGCGCTACCACACCCGGCTAATTTTTTTGATTTATTGTAGAGATGAGGTCTCGCTTGCCCAGGCGGGTCTCGAACCCGCGGGCTCAGGCAATCCACTCACCTCAGCCTCCCAAAGGCACGGGATTACAGGCTGAACCACCGAGCCCGGCTCATGCTGTTTTCTTTTTATCACTTACTCTGACACTGATTCATTCCTTTTGTGTCTTTCTATACATGAAAATACAAAGTTTATCAACCTATTAAACTCATGCATTATTGCCTTCTCTCTCACTAAATATATAATGAACATTGCATATTCTGATGTGCATGCATGTATTGCAACCTTTTCACTAGACTCCAGAAATGAGAAACTATTCAAAGTATTACCTTTATATTATAAAAAATTAAACATAACCAAAACCAAAAATAAATAGACTTCTAGTTTCAGCCCAGAGATCAAGAGAAATAGAAGGAAATAGTTCTCATTCTTATAGAGGAAAGAAAAAGTAGAAGAATGCAAATTAATAGCTATCCATGAGTTCATCAGCAAATCCAGGTCCAAAGAAAAGAATAATAAAATCTGGATTCATAGAACCCGAACATTTACTTATCTAAGTCAAAAGTCACCAGCCACGATATAACCTGACAGGACATTAGACCACGTTATGGACTAAATGTTTTTTTTGCTCCACAAATTCAAGAGTATTTGGGTGTGGGAATCCTTAGGAAGTAATTAGGTCATGAGGGTGAAGTTCTCATAGGTAGTATTAGTGCTCTTATCAGAAGGGTCCAGAGGGCTAGCTCACTCTCTTTCTATCACGTGAGGACACAGCAGGAAGACAACTGTCTGCAACCAGGAAGTAGTTCCTCACTAGACAATCCACTGACACCTTGATCTTATACCCCCTTGCCTCCAGAACTGAGAAATAAAATTATATTTGTGTATAAACCACCTAGTCTATAGTATTTTGTTATGGCGACTCTAACTCATTAAGGCAAGTAACGTTGACAGTTTGCTTAGCGATCGTGAGAGTGTAAATCTCCTGAAAGCACAAACGTAGAGGCATTTTCAGTCATATGTAGATGTTTTCTCAAGAAACCTACCTGGGTTCTTGCAATATGTATTTAGAAAGAATATGAAGAAGGTACCCCGTTGAGTGCAGAGTAGTGATAGGGGAAAGAAATCATTTTGAAGTCTTGTCAGATCCTTCTGTTTATTTATTTTACAGGACAAAAGAGTTCATCTTTAGGATAAGGGAGGCCAAGGCTTATAATTCACTGGCCTGCTGAGAGAGGGGACGGAAAGATACTACTGGTTCACCTTAGCTATCTCCACTAAGGAGCAATATATTCCCCTGGCACAGGGAAGGCCCTTGACACTGCAGGATAAGGATGCTTGTGTTTTCCTGCTCCACAGAGGTGAAATGAATGGAGTAGCTGAGAAATCCACACGTAGGTAAGAGGCAAGAACGCTTGCAAATGCCAAACTTGATATACAAACCCGTGGACTTTCCAAATATTAAGCTTAATTATGACATCAGCTTAATCATACTCCCATCCACAGCACCATGCAGCAAACTTTGAGTAAAAATAACAGTAAGACAGAACTGTAAGAACTGTCAGGAAAAAAGACAAAAAGGTTCTTTCTGGTATGAAGCCCCAGGAGAGGACCCGAAGTCAAATAGGAAGAAAACAAATAGATACTATCAGAGGAATCTGAAGTTGCTTATGCTCACTGGAACAATAAATCTTAACTCTGATGAAAATATTTAGGAAAGAAGATCTCAGCCATGGGTAATTTTGCCCTCTATGGAACTTTTGATCATCACAACTAGGGATGTCTTGCTAGCATCTTGATAGTTGTTACAAATGCTAGATATCAATGATAGTAAACAACCCATAATATACAGTACAGCCCAAACACAAAGAATTATCTAATTCTAAATGTCAATAATGTTGAAGATGAGAAACTCGAATACAGAAAATCCTAAATAATTTGCACAATATTCCTGGAACAGCTAAGTTAGTTTAGAATGATTGTAGGGAAGAAGGTGTCCTTATAAGCCATCAATGAACCATTGTAATCTTAAATATTAAAAAAAAATTTACAATGACACTTAAAACAAAATATCTAATTATAAACCTAATAAAATCCAGCAAAATTGGTACATAGAAAAAACTAACCTAAATTAGAACATATCAAAGGAAACATAGATAAATGAAGAATTAATGTAATATAAATTAAAATACCAATTTTTTTTCTTTTAGATATTAGCAAGTCTATTCTAAAGTTGTTACATAAAATTCATGAAAAAGAACAGTGATACCATAAATAAACTTATACAAAATTAATTGTTGGATTTTTCACAAAAGAATACAGGCACTTCAGTGCAGAAAGGGTCTTGTCAACAAATGGTGATAAAAAGTTGGGCACTAATATGCAAAATCAAAAACAAACAAAAAAAATAAAGTTAAACAATGCCCCAAGCAATATGCTAAAATGAACTGAAAATGTACCATATACTTAAATGTGAAATGTTAAATTCTACAATTTATAGGATGAAATATATATGGGTTTGAATTTTACTGTGAGATTTTAAGTATAAAGCTAAAAACACTATCAATAAGAAATACATTTTATCAAAATTAAAAACTTTTGCTTTGCAAAAGACATTGATATGAAAATGAGAAGACAAGCCAAAAACTAGGAGAAAATATTGGAAACTTGCATATTTGATTAAAAATTATATTAGGAATAAAGAACACAAATCTGAATAATATAACTAATTATATTTACAGAAGCAAACAACCCAGAAAAAATTGTTTAAAGATCTTGACAGACAGAACTTATAAAGATGCCTAATAAACACCTGAAAATATGTTCAGTGTGATTTCTCAGTAGATAAATGCAAATTAAAACCACAATGAGATTATACCACTGCACATTTTTTAAATTAGCTAAAATGTAAAACCTGAGAATACCAGATGCCTGGGAAGATGCAAAACAACACAAACTCATATATATAAATATATGAATAGTGATTGATATACAGTATATATTTTAGAGACAGGGTCTCACTCTGTCACTCAGGCTGGAACACAGTGACACCATCATTGCTTAATGCAGCCTTGAACTCCTGGTCTCAAGAGATCATCCTGCTTCAACCTCCTGATTAGCTAGGACCTCAGGTATGTGTCACCATGCCAAGTTAACTAAAATAATTTTTTAAAGAGATGAGTTCTCGGTATGTTGCCCAGACTGGTCTCAAATTTCTGATCTCAAGCAATCCTCTTGCCTTGGCCTCCAAGTGATGGGATTACAACTATAAGCCACCATCCCTGGCCCAAATTCTCATTGCCATCATGCCACTGATAGCATTGTTAAACAGTACAGACACTTTGGGAAATAACTTAGTAGTGTCCTAAAGTTAACACAAACAATATATTGCTTAGAAATAGCATTTCTAGGTATGTTCACACTAAAATCCATAACTGAAATATTAAAAAAGCTTTATTAATGACTATTAAATATTTTAATCACCAAGATATACTTCAACATGTGAATGAACTGTAGTTTGTCTATAAAATGGAAAGCTATGAGTGGAAATTAAATGCATTTTACGAAGTGAACAAAGTTGGACCCAGAGTGTACATATCACAGGATTGCGTATGTATTAACTGCTGAAGAAGACAAAATTATAGCAACAAAAAACATAGTAGGTAGTTGTCAAGAGTTGAAGGGTGGAAAGCAGTTACTGTAAAGAGTAAATACAGGAGAAATTTTAGAGTAATGAAACTATTTTGGAAGGAACGGAGTTTGTGGAATAATGATTGTAGGAATGTGTAAAAATCCAGAAAACTGAACACTGCAAAGAGTAAACTGATGTTCGCTGTCAAAGATATGATGTTGAGTGAGTCCTGTCAGGAGTGCAGACTGTGATTCTTGAAAGGAATTTGGGTTAAACCAATACATGAGACTGGGAACAAATTCACAGGAAAATAGAAAAATTATGTTTTCAGCTCCCTTAAAATTATACATGGAAGTAGGATTCGCTTAAATCAATAAAAGGTGAAACGCAGGAGAATTCATCACTTCTGAGTAAAACCAAAAAAGTTGTTTTGTGACATGATCTCTTTTCTGCCACCTCATTATTGGACTTGAAACCTAGTAGAGATAGACCATAACATCAAGCCAACCTGTAGTTTCTGACAACGTACTGATGACTAATACCTTGAAAAGTATTTGGATCTACAGTAGACTTTATGAGTATAAAAACAAAATCATGTAGTTATAAAGCCATTAACAACTATATATTATAGCAGCACAAGCTAGTACTATTACTGAAATAAAAATGTCTACTGGGCTGAGTACAGTGTCTCACACCTATAATCTCAACAGTTTGCGAGGCCAAGGCAGGAAGATTCTTTGAGATGAGGAGTTTGAGACTAGGCTGTGCAACATAGCTAGACCCTGTCTCTACAAAAAAAAATTTTTAGAAGTAGCTGAGAGTGATGTGTGTACTTGTCATCCTAGCTATTCAGGAGGCTGAGGCATGAAGATTACTTGAGCTCAGTTTCCCCAAGACCCACACATTTATTAATTTGATTATATTTTCAGCCCTCTATTAAAAAAATCTCGAATATTCTTATTGTAATTATTACAGTTCCCAATAACTTTTTGTAAAAAATTCATAAAATATCATTTAAAGTATCATTTTGCCTTGGTAAATATTTTTATTTTGGAAGTTGCCAATACATATATTCATCACTATATAACATAAGGATAAAATAAAATAATGACAATGAATATAAAATGAAAAAACTATAAAACACATCCTAAAGGAAAATGTTATACACTTGAACCATTTAGAGGTAAATTCACAACCTGCAAATTTTAATATCTTTTCTTAAATATAGTTTTGTGCATTTAGATACAGTTGACCCTTGGACAATATAAATTTGAACTGCACAGGTCCAGTTATATGCAAATTTTTTTTTCCACTTCTGCCCCTCCAGAGACATCAAGGCCAATCCTTCCTCTTCCTCTTCCTCTTACTTAATATGAAGGCAACAAGATGAAGAAGTCAAGAAGACATACGAGCAGCCAAAAGATACATGAAAAAATGCTCAGCCTCATCAGTCATCAAAGAAATGCAGATTAAAACTACACGGAGATACCGACTAACTCCAGTCAGGATGGCCATCATCAATAACAAAAAACAACAGATACTGAAGAAGATGAGGGGAAAAAGGAACACTTCTGCACTATTGGTGGAAGTGTAAACTAGTACAACCTCTGTAGGAAACAGTTTGACGATTTCTAAAAGATCTAAAAATCGACCTGCCATATAACCCCACAATCTCCCTACTGAGAATATACCCGGAGTAACTCAAATCACTCTGTGATATCTGCACACACATGTTTATTGCAACATTTTTCACAATAGCAAAAACACGGTACCCACCGTTCTGCCCATCGAAAGAGGACTGGATAAAAAAAGGTGGTACATAAACATGATGGACTATTATGCAGCTATAAAGAAGAACAAAATTTACAGCAACTTGGATAGACTCAGAATTTATAATACTGAGTGATCTATCGCAGAAACAAAGAACTGATGGTATACCACATGTCCTCACTCACAAGCAGACCTTGAACAATTATTATAACATTATAAGAAAGGGATTGGCAGAAGTGGGAAACTGCCAGGGAAAGGGGGCATGGGATTGGCAGTAGTGGGAAACTGCTAGAGAAGGGGGCATACACTCCATCGACAAGGGTAGCTGCATAATGAACATTTGTATACCCAACCCGGAATTGTATCCCACATCTTTAAAACTAAAAATTTAAATAAAAGATGGAGAACTCTATGATGATCCACTTTCACTTGATGAATAGTAAATCTATTTTATCTTCTGTATGAGCTTGTTTTCTATTTTTATTATTTTTATTTTAAAGATGGGGGTTCAATTCAGGGTTATGTACGTAAGTGGTCATCATGCAGGTGAAGCTTGGGTACTTTTATTGATATTATGTCTCCCAATACTGCCAATCCCTTTTTTATAGTATTATGATAAATGTTCAGGATCTACTTATGAGTGGGTACATGTAGTACTCAGATCTTTGTTTCTATGATAAATCACTGAGTATTACACACTCTAAATCCATCCAAGTTGCTGCATAATATTAAAGTTCGTAATTTTGCCCTTTATGGCTGCATAATATTTCACCGTGTATATGACCACATTTTTTTATCCAGTCCACTTTCGATGGGCAGCATGATTGGTTCCATGTTTTTGCTATTGCGAAAAATGTTGTAATAAGCATGCGTGTGCAGGTATCTTTTTATAGAATGATTTGAGTTCCTCTAGGTATATTCCCAGAAGGGGGATTGCTGGGTCATATGAAAAGCAGATTTTTAAAGATCTTTTAGAAATCGTCACATTTCCACAGAGGTTGTGCTAGTTTATACTCCCTCCAACAGTATAGAAGCATTCCCTTTTCTCCACATCCTCTCTAGCACCTGTTGTTTTTTGAGTTATTAATGATGGCCATCCTGCCTGGGGTTAGGTGGCATCTCAGTGTGGTTTTGATTTACATTTCTTTGATGATTAAGTGAGGCTGAGCATTTTTTCATGTATTTGTTTATATGTCTTCTTCTGAGAAGTGTCTTTTCATATCTTTTGCCCACTTTTTAATAGGATTTTTTTTTCTTTTGGCATATTTGAGTTCCTCGCAGATCCTGGGTGTTACGCATTTGTCGGATTTACAGTTGGCAAATCTTTTTTTTCCTATTCTGAGGGCTGTCTCCCCTCCCCCCCTTGATAGTTTCTTTTGCTTTGCAGAAACTTGTCAGTTTGATAAGGTCCTACTTGTCTATCTCATCTTTTATGGCATTTGCTTTTGGAGAGGTGATCAGAAATTCGTTGCCTATTCCAATTTCTGTAAGAGTGTTTTCTGTGTTCTCTTCTAGGATTCTTATTGTTTGAAGTTTTACATCTAGGTCTTTGATGCATTTAGAGTTGATTTTTGTGTCTGGTGATAGGTAGGGCTCCTGTTTCAATCTCTTGCATGTGTTCAGCCAGTTTTCCCAGCACCATTTACTGAATAGGTTCTCCTCTTCCAGTGGTTGTTGGTGGAGGCTTTGTTGAAGATGAGTTCATCGAGAAATTGAGGTTTTGCTTCCAGAATCTCTATCCTGTTCCTTTGGTCTATATGCCTGTTCTTGTAGCAATACGGAGCTGTTTTGATTATTGTAGTTTTACAGTAGAACTTGAAGTCTGGAAGTGTGATACCTCCTGCTTTCTTTCTTTTGCTGAAGATTGTTTCGCCTATTTATTGTCATTTATGTTTCCATATGAATTTCCGTACTGTCATTTCCAGGTCTGAGGAGAATGATGTTTATAATTTAATGGGTATTGTGTTAAATCTATAGATTGCCTTTGGGAGGATGGACATCTTAACAATGTTGATTCTTCCAATTCATGAGCATGGAATATTTTTCCATTTATTTGTGTCTTCTTTGATTTCTTTGGGTAGTGTTTTGTAGTTTTGATCGTAAATGTCTTTTACTTCTCTGGTTAGAAAGATGCCAAGGTATTTCATTATTTCTGTGGTTATTGTGAATGGGATTGTGCTTTTTGTTTGGTTCTCTGTCTGTTTATTGTTGGTGTATAAGAATGTGACTGTCTTTTGCACATTTATTTTATACCCTGAGACTTTGCCAAAGTCCTTTATCAGTGCAAGGAGTTTTTTCACAGATTCTCTTGGGTTTTCAAGGTATAGGATAATATTGTCCTCAGAGATGGATAACTTTTTCTTTTTTCCTGATTACTTTATTATAAGGATACAGTATATAGTATACACCATACACATGATATAATTTAATTCATTGTTTATATTATTGATAGGGCTTTCAGTCAACAAAAGGTTATTAGTAGTTAAGTTTGGGAGGAGTAAAAATTACATGTGGATTTTCAACTGCATGGAAAGGATGTATTGATGTTCCTAAACCCCACATTATTCAAAGGGAAATGGTATACATTTTACACATATTTTGTGAAATATAAGGGTGGGTGAGTGTAACTTTAAAAAAGGGGATCACAAGAATGTCTATTTTCCATATTCTTGCAGTACTTAGTTTTATTCAAACTTCTACGTATTGTAAATATGATAGATCTAAACACCAAAATCCTATTGGCCTGGTTTTTGACAGCTTTTTCTAATTTTCTAGGGAATGAATAATATATGTTAATGCAAAAAATAATCCCTTTTTTATTATTATCATATTCATCATTCATTTGCTGTGGCATAAGTGCGTGGAAAGTGCCCTACTTAAGATGATTCAACTCACAATTTTTCAACTTTATGATGATGCAAAAACAATTGAATAGAAACTGTACTTCAAATGTTTAATTTTAATCTTTTTAATACTTTATTATAACATAGGCATTGTGTTAGATAATTTTTCCCAACTGCAGGTAAATGTAAGTGTCCTGAGTACTTTTAAAGTTGGCTTGACGAAGCTATAAGTATGATAGATTAGGTGTGATAACGGCATTTTCAATTTTTACTATTTTTGACTTATGATGGGTTTATTGGGAGCAAAACAATTATAAGTCAAGGACCATCTGTACCTAGTTTAATGTTTTTGTTGACAGTTTTGGAAAGCAAATTATTGATACCCCAAGTCCAGTAATGCCTTTCCTTTGAAAACTTTTCTAATATTATTTTAGAATTAATATTTATGCTTCTGTATTGCAAACATACAAAACAAAGCAAAACCAACTAAAAAGTCTTTGTGAACATTTTCAATTCCTTAAGTATTATATAACTAAAAGGAAAGCAAGAGTTCCATACGTTTTCCAATTTTGCATCCAGTGTCTTTCATTTTACAGATTTTCAATAAACGTGTGGTTAACAAATTGATAACTGTCTTATTACTCTTACTTAGAATCAAGTAAAAAGGAAAATAATAGCTTACACAACGTTAGCAAATCACATTTTAGAATTGATCTGCTTTGCGAATGCTATTAATGTCTAAATTAACTTTGATAGAAAAACAAAGAGCTTAATTTATGTTATAATTGAGAACAATTTAAAAAATCCGTGCAATAAGATTTTTAGCTATAGTCTTTACAAACACATTCTCTTAACTGCTTGGCTTTTGTATTAGTTTGCTCAGGCTGCCATAACAAATACCATAGAGTTGTGGCTTAAATAACAGACATTCATTACTTAACAGTTCTGGAAGCTAAAAGTTTGAGATCAGGGTATCAGTACGCTTGATTTATTTCTGAGGCCTCTTCTCTTGGCTTGTAGACAGCTACCACTTCACTGTGTGATCACGTACCTTCTTATCTGTGTACACCCTGGGGGAAAAAGAACAAGTTCTCTTGAATGTTTAATAAGAGCACTAATTCCATCAAAAGGGCTCCACCTCCATGACCTTGTCTAACCTTATTTACCTTCCAAAGGGCCCATCTCCAAATTACATCACATTGGGGGCTAGGACTTCAACACATAAATTGGGGGAAGGGGAAGGCACAAATATTTAGGTCTTAACATCTTTTTATAGCTAGCTATACTTTAAATAGTTATGTGAGATTAAAGGCAAAGAAAAAATGTTTTTATCTATAATACAATTTCACTTTTTTCTTGACTCTTGCCCCAAGTACCAGCTTTCAGAGTTTGCCTTTTCTTTCAATCAAATAGTCCCTCAACTTTACATATTTAAATTTTTAGTATACTTAAAGCGAGTTATGATAAATAGAGTCAGTATAAATATTTATATGTCATAAAAAAATTTACAATTGCATCCCAGGGTTTACTAAGAATTGCTAGCTAAATAGGGCTTCAGATATTCCTTTAGGCCATATGTTTTCAGAGACATACTGCAGGTAAGAGGTAATTAGAACAGCAAGACTAATTTATTAATTTCGTTTATTTAAAATGTACACATTGCCCAAAGCTGGAAGCACAATGTACAGAACATAATTTACAATATTTAATGGACTCTAACACAAGCATGAAAAAAAAAATACTAACAGGATTAGCATATATGGAAACAGTAGGTAAAAAAAAAGAAAAAGTGAATGGCCATTTTGATACAACACTTATTTTATTAGGAAATTGGTTACATTTTTTACAAACAGTTTATCCATAGAAGCTCATCACTAGGAGATGGATACAGATTTTCAGCAAGAGAAGAACAAGTTTTATTTATGTTATTTAAGAAACATAGTTAAATATAAAATATCCAGCTGTCAAATTACAAATGAATTAAAATATTAACCCTCTTGAATATATTTGAATTAATATGAACAATAGATTAAGTATAATTTAACACGTTGCCCAAATAAAGAACCCTGATGACAGTTACTATTTTTAGAAACTGAGTGCCACAGAAAAATTACTGGCTAACATTTTTTATGGAATAGTTTTGTCATGTTTCTAGGACTTAATCCTTCATATTTCTATGTAACTCCTTCAGAAACACTGCTTTTAAATCTCTGATAACAGCAGGCTCTATGGCTTAGCTGGTTAAAACATGTATCTTGTAAGTTTTCAATACCAGAATCTCATACTAAGTTTTTCAAACAAAAAACAAACTAATGATATTTGCATAAGTTTATAACAGAAACACTGCAGTAGTTTAAATGATGGGTTTTAAAAATATATATGTTCAAGTCCTAATCCCTGGACCTGACAGTGTCAACTTGCTTGGAAAAAGAGCATTTGAATATGTAATTCATTAGGGATCCTGACATGATGAGATAATTCTAGATCTTCTGGATGGGTCTTAAATTAAATAGCATATGTTTTTATAAGAGTAAGTCAGGGATGAATACCTAAACAGAAAATAAAAAGGCACATCCACACAGGAGGTGCTGATGTAGAATAAGAGACAAAGATTGATGCAACGCAAGTACCAGCCAAGGAACACAAAGTGTTAACACATCAGCAACCAGAAGCTAAGAGAGAGGCATAGAGCACATTCTTCTCCGAAGCCTCTGGATAGAGTTCTGGTCCTGCTGACACCTTGAGAAATCAACATCTTTTCTCAGATCCCTAAGAAAAATAAATTCACAGGGCAAATTTCTGCCTCTAAAATTGGACAGTCAGACAGGTAGATACAGAGGATCATAAGTTGTCAGAGCAAAAATTCATAAACAAATATTTGTGAGACTTCGTGCCAGGGCAGGAAAACCTGGATTATAAAATTATAATTAACTAATTTTTAGAGACTTAAGGTAAACAAGCCTAAGGGTTAAAAACAAAACAAAACAATGAACAAACAAACAACAACAAAAACAAAATAAGAAGTTCACACTTTTGTGAAATTTACTTCCAGGATTATAACCAGGTTCTCATAATAAATATTGTAAAAACTTATGTTTTCAGAAGGGGGAGTGGAAAAGGAATCATTTTGAAATATTCCAGAGCATTCTGTTTTTCTTAATAAGATAACCAGAGCCTAACCTGCTGGATTTTTTATTAGAGAATAATTGACATGGGTAAAGAGAAGTATTCGACTCTAGCCAGGTCTAACCTTCCATATGAAAGCAGAAGATATCGACTTCAACACTGTAGACACTCTAATTTATCTAAGAGGGACTGAGTAGCTCTTGTGCAGTCTATAACCCAAGTGCTCATGCATACTAAAAGAGTGAGTTCCAAACACAGGAGTATAGAATGCTGCTTCCACCAACCACCTTCTTATTATCACTTTACTAAGGGCCAATTTATAGTGATTTCTCTTGTTTAGCACATCATGCCAGTCTATCCAAAAAATTACAAGGCATACTAATAAGCAAAAAAAAAAAGTTTGAAGAGAAAGAACAAGTATCAGAACTGGACATGACAAGGAGGTTGAGATGATCAGACATGAAATTCACAACTATGATTAATATAAAGGCTCTATTGAATAAAGCAAACAGCATGCAAGAATGGATGGGAAAAAAATGTAAGCAGAAGTATATAATTCCTAAGGAAAAAAATGCTAAACATAATCCATAGGAAGAAGAATGTCTTTGGTGGACATATTACTAAATTAGATGTTGCTGAAGAAAGAATCTCTGACCAGGAAATATATATCAATACAAGTCTCCAAAGCTGAATATCAAAGACAATAAAGACTAAAATATTAAAACAGACTCTCCAAGAAAAAAAAAAGGGAAACAATTACCAAAGGTTCAATTAATGAGTAATGGCAATACCAGAAAAAGAAAAAATAGAGAAAACAGAAGAAATATTTGAGAAAATAACAGTTTAGCAAACTGTTAACGTTAGACATCAAATTAGAGATTTACAAAACTCCAAGAACATCAAGCAGGATAAATTTTAAAAAAAATACATGTATGCATATCATATTCAAACTGCAAAACATCAAGATAACAATATTTCTGAAAGATAGAGGAAAAGTATGTTACCTATGGAGGAACAAAAATAATAATTACAACTGATTTCTTCTTCTCAGAAGTCATATAAGCAAGAAAAGAGTAAAGTGAAATAATTAAAATGCCTGGGGAAAAAAATCAACCTAGTATTCTGTATACTAAGACATTATCCTTCAAAAGTGAAAATAAAGAAAAAGACTCAAAAATTGACAGAGCAAAACAAAAATTGAGGAAATTTATTATTAGTATTAAAATAAATGTTTTAAAGAGAAGGAAAATAGTATGGTTTAAAAAAGAAACATGGATTCACATAAAGAAAAAAAGAATATGAACAAAGGAATAGGTGAAAGTGAAATAAAAAATTATTTTCTTAATATTAAGTGATTTAATATATTACAGCTTGTTCAAAATAATAATAGTAACAATGTATTCAATTGTATATGCTTGTGTATATACAATAGTTTTATATGCATATATATGTATATGAATATATATGAAGTAAATGACATCAATAATACAAAGGATAAGAGGAAGCTAGTAGAATTATTTTATTATAAGTTACTCACACTTTCAATAAAGTGGTATAGTATTATTTAAAAGTGAGCATGAATTAGTGATACTTGTATATTGCAAATTCTAGAGCAAAAATGTTTAAGTTTTAACAAAAGAAATATAGCATATACTGAGAAGAGAGAATGGAATAATATATCATCTCAATTAAAGCAAAAGGCAGAGAAAAAATGGGAAATATATACAAAGAAAAACACAGGAAATGGACAACAAATAGAAACAGTAATAAAAATGGTAGATATTAATCCACTTATATCAATAGTTACTTTGAATGTTAATGGTCTAAATGCATCATTTGAAAGACAGATATTGTTAGGATTAAAAAAAAGACTAACCTACATATTGTCAACAAGAAAAAATGCTTTAAATATAATACATATTCGTTGAAAGTACTTAACATGGAAGTACATACCATGCTAGCATTAAACAAATAAAGTGAGAGCAGCTATATTAATTTTAGAGACGGAAAACACCAAAGCAAGAAAGTTATCAAGAATAAAAATGTATTATTTAATGATAAAGTTGTTGTTTCTCCAAGAAGACATAACTATTTTTAACTTATATGCACCTAACAACACAGCATCAAACACTATGATGCAAAATGTTGTAGTATACCCAGAAGAATTTAATAAATCAACAGTTATAGTTGGAGACATATAGCCTTCTATCAGAACCAGACAAACCTATTGGCAGAAAATTAGTGAGTACTTGAACATAGTTGAACTTAACACCATAAATTAACTAGATAATATAAACACTACAAAATACTCCATCTAACAAAAGCATAACATCCATTCTTCTAAAGCTCATGTGAAACAGTCACCAAGATAGACCACATTCTGAGCCATAAAATAAGCCTTAACGTAGGTTTTTTTTGTTTGTTTATTTTGTTTTGTTTTGAGTTGGAGTCTCACTCTGTCACCCAGGCTGGAGTGCAGTGGCATGATCATGACTACTAACTACAGTCTCAACTTGCTGGGCTCAGGCAATCCTTCCACATCAGCCTTCCAAGTAGCTGGAACTACAAGTGCACACCACCAAGCCCAGCTAGTTTTTTTGATTTATTGTAGAGACAAAGTCTTGCCAAGTTGCCCAGGCTGGTTGGCTGGTCTCAAAATCTTTGGCTCAGGCAATCCTCTCTCCTCTGCCTCTCAAAGTGCTGGGATTACAGGCATGAACTACCATGCTCAGCCTTAAAATACACCTTAACTTAGTTAAAATGTAATCACACAATGTCTGCTTTCAAGCCATAATGGAAACAAAGTAGAAATCAATAACATAAAGGTAACTAAAAACCCCTGAAGGTTGAAAAAACATACTTATACATAATACATAAATCAAAAGTTAAATACAAAGAGACATTAGAAATTATTGTGAACTAAAGAAAAAAAATCAAAATTTGTAGGATGTATGAAAAATGATAATTAGAGAGAAACTAATAATATTGAATGCATATAATAGAAAAAAGAGAAGTCCAAAATTGCTCATCTAAATTTTACCTTAGAAAACTAGAAAAAGAAGAAAAAAATTAAATTCAAACAAAGTTTTATAAAATAAATAAAAATAAAAACAGACAAATGAAACTGAAAAGAGAAAATCAATTAAACAATCAGCAAAACTGATAGCTGCTTTAAAAAGAGCAATAAAATAGATACGCCTCTAACTAGGTCAAATAAGGCAAAAATACAGAAGACAAAAATTACTAATATCAGAAATGAAAGAAGGAACATCACTAAAGATCCCATGAGCATTAAAAGGGTAATAAAAATAAAAAGCAGTTTTATGTCAACAAATATTACATCTTGTATGAAATGTACCGATTCCTTAAAATACATTTGCCAAAACTCACACAGGAAGAAATAGAGAATTGGAACAGTTCTATAACTCTTATAGAAATTGAATCACTAATCAGTATTTAAGAACAGACTACACAGGCCCAGATAAGTTCACTGGTAATTGCTATTAAACATTTAGGAAATAAGTTACAACAATTCTCTACGATATCTCTCAGAAAACAAGTGAAAGCAAACAAACAAGCAAAACAAAACATACGAACAAACCAAAAAAAAAAAAAAACACTTCCTAACTCTATGAAGGCAGCATCACCCTAGTAGCAAAATAAGACAGACACTACAAGAAAATGAAATTACAGACCAATATCTCTTATAAACGTAAAAGTAAACATTCTAAACAAAATACTAGTAAATCGAATCCAACAATGTATAAAAATAATTATACACCACAAATAAGAGGGAATTATCCCACATATAAAGACTGGTTCAAAACTCAAATAAATGTATTCCATCATATCAACGTACTAATGAAGAAAAATTACAAAAAATTACATGAAGCAGAAACAACACGTGACAAAATTTAGTATCCATTCGAGACAAAAACTCTCAGTAAACTAGGAATACAGGAGAACTTTCTCAACTCTGTAAGAATTATCTACCAAAAAAATTAAAAAATATAAACACACACACACACACACACATACACAGAGAAAACATTAAGCTTAATGGTGAGAAACTTTGCACTAGGATAAGAAAAAAAGCAAGGATGTTACTTCTTATCTCTTTTTCAACACCATAGTAGAAATGCTAGCTATTGCAAGAATATAAGAAACGGAAATTTGAGGTATACTTATTGGGAAGGAGAAATAAAACTGTCTTTGTTTGCAGACCACATAATTGTCTGTGAAGAAAATCTGAAAAAATCAACAGAAAAATTTCTGAAACTAATGAGAAAGTATAGCAAGGATCATGTTACAAGGTTAGTAAGCACATCAATCACACTCCTATGCATCAACAATAACAAAAAGAATTTGAAATGAAAACATACTATCATTTAGAGTTGATGTTTGTCTGTGATGATGGATAGGAGTGCTGTTTCAATCTTCTGCATGTGATCAGCCAGTTTTCTCAGCACCTCTTTACTGAATAGGTTCTCCTCTTTCAAGTAGTTGTTGGTGGAGGCCTTGTTGAAGATGAATTGGTTGAGAAATTGAGGTTTTGCTTCTGGAATCTCTATCTTGTTCCATTGATCCATATGCCTATACTTATACCAGTACCAGGCTGTTTTTATTATTGTAGGCTTTTAGTAAAGTTTAAACTCTGGAAGTGTGATACCTCATGCCTTCTTTTTTTTTTTTTTTTTTTTTTTTGCTGAGGATTATTTTGGCTTTTCATGGTCATTTATGTTTCCATATGAATTTCTGTATTGTCATTTCCAGGTCTGAGAAGAATGATGTTGGTAATTTAATGAGTATAGCATTAAATTTATCTGTCCTTTGGTAGGATGGACATCTTAACAATGTTGTTTTTTCCTATCCATGAGCATGGAACATTTTTCCATTTGTTTGTGCCTTCTTAGAATTTGTTGAGCAGTTGGTGGAAGCAGGGGAACAGCATCAATAAGCGTACCTGATCTTAAACCAGGCAAAGTGGGGACCAAAGGGAGGCTCAAACTTTACCTGTACAATATCCACTTGTAGACCTAATCCTGAATTTTACCCCACATCTTTAAAAAAAGGAAGAAAAAAATTACAAACAGCAAAAAAGAAAACATACTACCATTTACATTAGCTCCCCACCCAAATGAAATTCCTAAGTTAAAATCTCATAAAATATGTACCAGAACAATATGAGAAAAACTACAAAATTCTAATACTATAAATTAAATTAAATCTATATAAAGAGATATTCCATGCTCATGAATAGAAAGTCTCAATATTGTCAAAATATGAGTACTTTCCAACTTGATCTATAGACTTAACACAATCCCAATAAAAACTCTAGAAAATTATTTTGTGGGTATTTCAAAGTAATTCTACATTTTATATTGAAAGGCCAATTAACCATAAAAGCCAACACAATTTTGAAGGAGAAGAAAAAAACATGGGACTGACACTGGCTGAATTTAAGACTTATTACAAACTACAGAAATCAAGAAAGAATGGTATTGGTGAAAGAACTGAAAAAAAGAAAAATGAAATAGAAGACTCAGAAATAGACCCACTTACAAATATAAAAATATTTGATTAAGGAGAAAAATTGATATCATAAAACAAAAATCGAATTTTCAAAAATGGTGCTGGAACAACTGGATATTCACATGAAAAGAAATGAATCTAGACACAGACCTTACACATTTCAAATTAACTCAAAATGAATCACAAATCTAAGTGTAAAATGCAAAATTATAAACTTCATAGAAGATAAAACAGGAGAAAATTGAGATGACCTTGGGCTTGACATTGACTCTTTAGATACAACATCAAAGGCACAATCTGTGAAAGGAATGATTACAAATCAAACTTCATTCAATGTAAAATTTTGTGCTTTGTGAAAGACATTGTCAAGACACCACCACCACCAACACCAAAAAAGCTAGAGCTGGAGACTGGTGAAAAATAGTTGCAAAAAACACATCCAATAAAGAGCTATTATTCAAAATATACAAAGAACTCTTTAAACTCA
>CAUYQG010066904.1:0-13508 GCA_963574415.1 Tarsius wallacei | reverse complement strand
GCAAAAGATATGAACAGACACTTCCCAAAGGAAGACATCCGAGCAGCCAACAGACAGATGAAGAAATGTTCAACTTCACTAATCATCAAGGAGATGCAAATCAAAACCACACTGAGATACCACCTAACTCCAGTCAGAATGACAATTATCAATAACTCATAAAATAATATTTGCTGGAGAGGGTGTGGCGAAAAGGGAACACTTCTACACTGTTGGTGGGAGTGCAAACTAGTGCAACCTCTGTGGAAAGCAGCATGGCGATTCCTAAAAGCTCTAAATATTGACCTCCCATATGACCCCCACAATCCCCCTACTGGGAATATACCCTGAAGAACTCAAATCACTCTATAAAAAAGATACCTGCACACTTATGTTTATCACAGCATTGTTCACAATAGCAAGAACCTGGAAGCAACCATGGTGTCCATCAAAAGAAGACTGGATTTTAAAAATGTGGTACATATACATGATGGAATCCTACGCAGCCATAAAAAAGAACAAAATCATGAATTTCACGGCAACCTGGATGGAACTAGAATCTATAATACTGAGTGACCTCTCACAGAAACAAATATCTGAGTATCACATGTTCTCACTCATAGTGAACCTTGAACATGCAACGTAATACTATAAGAAAATGACTAACAGTGGTGGGGAGTGGAGGGCAAGGAAGATGGGATTAACGGTAGTCAATATCTGTCTGGGGAGGGGGAAACACCTCTTATCAACAAGGGTGCCTGAACGAAGCATATTTGTATACCTAACCCTTAACTGTACCCCACAATATCATAATAAAAATACTGATTATTAAAAGTAAAAAAAAAATTATCTGCAACTTTGCTACATAGTGGTAGGTTAGAATGCATACATGAAGTACATTTACATGGTATATAGCTGTGTTTATTTTATAACTTTTGTATAATACATAAATATTGTATAAATAACAAAACCAAGACTTAAATATATTTCATCTTTACATTAAGGCAAAAACATGAATAATTATTTAGTTAAACTAATGTTAATGATATGTTAGAGTAGCATTATGTTATGGATTACCTAGTATTTGTTACTAATCTCTGTACATAGTTTATGCTTTTTCATTGCTTTACCTTTATTTCTATGCCTTGGTGTGTGACAGAGACATTCACAAAAGGCAAGTGAAGTTGTTATTACCACAACCCTTACCTCCATTTAAATACCTGGTAATTGTATTCTGCAGCAAACTGAAGTTTGGTAAATGTATATAAGAGGATCCTGGTTATACTAATAATTGCCCATCTTTAAAAAGTAATTTAAGTTTCAGAATTTCAAACTGTCTTCTGCACAGTTATCTCATTTTATGTTATCATACCCTTAAGATATAGGCTCCATTTATATACCCATTTCACAGATGAAGGAACAGAGGCACAGAAAACATCTTGCTCAAGATCACACAAGAAGTAAATGGTACAGCTCGTAGTATTCAAGCAGTTTGACTCCAGAGCTGTGCACTAACCACTACGTTGCATTGCCTCTTCCATGAGTTGGGTATCTGTCATCTCACAAATGCTGGAGCTATTTTCAAAATATCGATTTTGCTACATTCTCAGAGAAAATTTTTTAGCATCCTACCCCGTTCACACTACTGCAGAGATGAAACACAACTCTTCTGACAGGAGAGGCACTGTTTCTACTGACTAAAATCCTTCATATATTTAATAAGTCCTCTAAAACACTTAATAAAATTTCATATATATTATATAATTTACAGGTATCTTGTTTCATTTTATGTATTTTTTGCATGAAAAGATACATTCGTATATTTTGTGTTTTATTATAAAATATGATACAGTCAGAAACTCACAAAAAATAAACAAATATCACCATTCTCCAACCCAAAGGTAACCTATGTTAATGTCATGGGTTCTCTGATTCCATATATTGTTTTACATCACTCAGAGATGTAAAAAAAAAAAAAAGCCTGTGCATGTTACTCATAGATGACAAAAACATACTGGTAAACATATGGGAAAAAAAGCTCATCTTTTTATAAAATGGAAAATATTCAAATTCATACACTGAAATACTATTTTTCATTATCAGTATTGGAAAAATAATGCATAATTCAATGTTAGTGAAATTTGCCAGTATTTTGTGAATTATTTTAAATTGGTGAAAGTATAAATCAGTACTATAAATGTCATTAATAGGAATCTTTCCGATGAAAATTGTTAGTGATACGCACAATTATATATATGTACTAAGATACTCATTTCAGTGTTACTGTAGACAACAGCAAAAAAATCCAGAAATATCTTAAATGTCTAATGACAGAATAAATGGTTAAATAAAATCATATATATATATACACACACACACATATAATATATGTTTCTTCCAAAACTCTTCTTAAAATACATGGGTTTTTTTTTCAGACTCTTGTGTCCTTCAGCTAAAAGATCCTTGAGGGTTCAGTGCAAGATTTGGGGCATAGTTCAATCCACAGTTAGGACACACAGCCTAGGGTGGCCTCAAATATACATTTCCCCATTCACTACCCCCAATCCCAATTGTTGTAATTGAATTGAGCAAACATTTTTAATGAACACACATAAACTATAGATACAGTGCAGTTGAAAGGAATATAGCACACTAGACAAAGAGCAATTCAAAGTCAAGAATACCATTTAGAATTTGCAGTGAAAATAAAGAACCTTTGTGCTTACAATGCTACAGTGTTCAGATTATAGGTCTTTAATATAACTCTTAAGGTTACAAATACATAATTTATTAAAACCTGCTATAAAAGAAAAACACATAAAGGAATTTGTACACATATACTCTCCCCACCAATCTTGTAAAATTACTAAATACATCTTCCATGCTATTCTGAGCACTTGTTGGTTAGAGAAGTTTGTCATTATTTGATATATTCATAAATAGAACTACTGTTTTGAGACTGATCATTTCTAATAAGTTTCAATGGTATTAAGATAATATGAAATATATACTACAACCAACCTGGTTTGGAGCATGTGTACAAACAGACAGAACCATGACAGTGAGGTGGCAGCCTGGTCAGGCTGCTTTAGAGAAGGAATGGAAGGAGAAGCAGGGCTATCAGTGAAGTCAGGCATACCATCCTCTGGACGGGCTATCAAAACCCGCTGAGGGTGCATTTCCTCACCTGGAAAACGGTGGCACTGACATCTACTCAGCCTAGGTGACAGTATTGCTGTGATGACCAAAACATTTTATGCAATCTTATACCTATGGAATGTTAATAATCACTATGCTAGAGCAGGAGTCCATGGTGAGTCTCAGTTTCTGCATCTGTACACTGTGGAGATTGAACAAATTAAAGGTTTCAAAATTATTTTTGCGATAGTACTCCATTTTCAAGCCAAATCTTATGCAGAACTTTGAAATCCAAAGCCTATGAAATCAGAGCTTCATTGAAGGATGTGGGCATGGGGACCAGGAGCCTCCTCCTCTTTCAACCACCCCACCTCCCCGCAGTGGGCCCCAAGATAGTCCATGGAACCTGAAGCCATGCAGAGCACACTCGGCAAACCTCTGGTTTTGAATCTACAAAACCTGCCACTTAAATTATGAATCTTTCAATAAAAATCAAAGTGTTCTTTATTACTTGCGTGCCTATTCCCACTCCAATAGTTTCTCATGGCTTTGAAAAAAATGAAATATAATTTCCTGCTGCTGTTTTTCTTTTTTTAAAAAAAGATGATGGCTGATTAAGCTCCAAATTAATTTTCTTACTTTGTAATCAAAAGCAGAAAGACGTAGTAGATCCTCAGAGTGCATAATGATTCTTAGAGAGTTTTATTTTTCACTGGTATTTATTAGTTTATTAGATGTCTGCATTAGAAAGGAAATGTTCTACATACCTTTGGCTGATTAATGCCTCTCATGCTAAGAGGAGGGTCCTTCATCCAAGTCATGTGACAAATGAAAAGTATAATAAGAAACAGAAATATTTTCTGACATCTAACAATGTTCCATTCATCAGATCAGACGCACTTTTTTATTAAGCATGAAAGGAAGCATGACAAAACCAGCCTTTCCAAACCAGCCTTCTGCATCTCCAAAATGACTTTGCCGTAAAACCTGAAATATCTCCTCCTTTTACAGAACCAAGAAAGCACTATTTTTATAGAAACCATGGCTGGGCGTGTATGTGTGTGTAAACAGTATAAAAGTATCCATGCCTTCCTTGCTCATACTTTATTTTCTGTACATTTGAGTTCCCATATTAATTTTATTGAGTTGTATTCCTTTGCTTAAAATGGAACAGGCTATCATTGTGATATGACTAGAAAAGTCTTCCCTTTAAGACCTGTAGCTATTTTCCATGGAATGTTTTGGCTTCATAATATAGAGTATCGTTACCCATACATTTATCCCCAAACTAATTACAATGAAATCCTCAATATCACTTTTAAAAAATAGAAACAGATTTTCAGTCTTTTTATGGTTATAAAATGTCTGCTAAATGTATGAAACTACAAATGAAATATATTTTAAAAACATAGTAAGAAAATAGAATCACCCATAATCCTTTACTTAGAAATACCTTGATAAATACTTTTTCGTATATTTAATGTACATACAACTATATATATTATTGAAACAGGCCTCTGCTTTTCACTTATTCAATATGGCATGGATTTCTTTCACAACAATGAGTACAAGCATCATTATCTTAATGGTTCTCTAGTAATCCATTGTGTGGGTGGATCAGAATAAATGTTGGAAAGACCAGTATTGATTTTTATCTATTTTTTATTGTTGGAACTTAGAACATTTCCAAGTATTTACTATTATAAACAATTTGGTGATTGATGTCCTTGAACTCAGAGGTGATATTCAAAATATATAACAGGCTCAAGCATCAACCAATCAAGTTTTTTTTTTTTTTTTTTAGAGCGGGAGTCTCACTCTGTCACCCAGGCTGGAGTGCAGTGACACCATCATGACTCACTACAGCCTCAACCTCCTGGGCTCAAGTGACCCTTCTCTGCTGCAGCCTCTCTAGTAGCTGGATCATGGGTTCCAACCACAAAAAAAAAAGAAAAAGTAAAAGTATGGCCTTACACATGCAACCAACTCTGTATTAACTGGGTTTATACTTTACAAACTTTTCACATTTTACTTTTTGTTTTCCTATTGTAAATTCTTAAAGATGGAAGTGTTAAATAAAAAATAGACACCTTTAAGAGAATTTTGAAACCTAGTCTTCAACTGTCCCTCCAAATAGCTTATTAGACATTTATTTGCCCACCTTTAGCAGTATATGGGAGTACTCATTTCCCAGTACTCTTGACAACAATGTTACTAGTGACATAAAAAATCTCCTCTACTAACCTATGTGCAAAAAAGATAGTATCTGGTAGATTGAATTAATGGCCCAAGTCTTTGTCCCTTCCCGAATCCTTGTCCTTTACTATGTGACTTTTTAGTTCCTCCTACTAAAAAACAAAATCTATTTCCTTCCCCCTTGATTCTGAATTTGGTTATGTCATTTGCTTTGGCCAATGGTATGTGAGCAGCTATGACACAAGCAGAGGCTTAACAAACACCTTCCAGCTGGACTTGAACGCCTGCACTTTTGCCATTGCCAAGAGAAAGACATGCTTGAGCTAGCTCACTAGTTCCAAGAAAACAATGAGAAATACATGAGGCCCTAGAAAAATACTTAAGATACATGGTGCAGGACTGACCCAACTAAACTGTCCCAGGCAAACTCTAAAGATAGGCCTCAGCCTGCCCACAGAAACAAGAGCAAGCCCAGCCGAGGGTACCTTCAGACAACCAAAAGGCATGCAAGTTATTATAACAAATAAATTGTTGTTTAGCCATTGAGTTTGGGGAACGTTTGTTACACAGAATAGCTAACTCAGGATCTCCGTTAATTTCATCTTATTTGGCTATTTTTTGTCTGTTTTATCTTTTTGTTTCTTTACAAATATATACTTTTTTTATTTTAAAGATGTGGGGTACAATTCAGGATTAGGTATACAAGTCAACATCGTTTGAGTAAAGTTTGGGCCTCCCTTCAGTCCCCACTTTGCCTGGTTTGAGATTAGGTACCCTTATTTATGTTATGTACACACACACACACACACACACACACACACACACACACACACACCAGCAGTATCTAGCTACTGCCAATCCCTTTCTTACAGTGTTATGGTAAATGTTCAGGGTCCGCTTATGAGTGAGAACATGTGGTACTCTATTCTTTGTTTCTGTGATAGATCACTGAGTATGATAGACTCTCAATCCACCCAAGTTGCCTCGAAGTTCATATATTTGTCCTTCTTTATGGCTGTGTAATATTCCATCTTGTATATGTACCACATTTTTTAATCCAATCCAGTATCAATGGGCAGCACAGTTGGTTCCATGTTTTTGCTATTGTAAATAGTGCTACAATAAACATGCGTGTGCAGGTATCTTTTTTGTAGAATGATTTGAGCTCCTCTGGGTATATTCCCAGTAGGGGAGTTGTTGGGTCATATGGAAGGTCAGCATCTAGTTCCTTTAGAAATCGCCACACTGTCTTCCAAAGAGGTTGCACTAGTTTGCATTCCCACCAGCAGTATAGAAGCATTCCTTTTTCTTTGCATCCTCGCCAGCATCTGTTGTTTGTTTCATTAATGATGGCCATTCTTACTGGGATTAGGTAGTATCTCAATGTGGTTTTGATTTACATTTCTCTGATGATTAGTGAGGCAGAGCACTTTTTCATGTGTCTGTTGGCTGTTCGTATGTCTTCTTTTGAGAAGCGTCTATTCATGTCTTTTGTCCAATTCCTAATGGGGCTGTTTGTTTGTTTTCCTTTCGGTGCATTTCAGTTCCTTGTAGATCCTAGATGTTAGACCTTTGTCAGATACACAGTTGGCAGATATTTTTTCCCATTCTGTGGGCTGTCTCCTTGTTGATGGTTTCTTTTGCTTTGCAGAAGTTTTTCAGTTTGATGAGGTCCCATTTGTCTATCCCATCTCTTATGGCATGGACATCTGGGGTTTTGATCAGGAATTGGTTGCCTACTCTGATTTTTGTAAGGGTGTCTCCTGTATTTTCTAAGATTCTTATAGTTTGAGGTTTTACATTTAGGTCTTTGATCCATTTAGAGTTGATTTTTTGTGTATGGTGATTCGTAGAGGTCCTGTTTCAATCTTCTGCATGTGGTCAGCCAGTTTTCCCAGCACCATTTAATGAATAGGTCCTCCTCTCCCCAGTGATTGTTGTTGGAGGCTTTGTCGAAGATGAGTTGGTTCAGAAACTGAGGTTTTGCTTCTGGAACCTCCTGTTCCATTGGTCCATATGCCTGTTCTTGTACCAATACCAGGCTGTTTTGATTATCGTAGCCTTATAGTAAAGTTTAAAGTCTGGAAGAGTTATACCTCCCACTTTATTTCTTTTGCTAAGGATTGTTTTGGCTATTCGTGGTCACTTATGTTTCCATATGAGTTTTTGTATTGTCATTTTTCAGATATGAGAAGAACAAGACTAATAATTTAATGGTATTGCTTTTGGTAGGATGGACATCTTAACAACTTTGATTCTACCTATCCATGAGCATGGAATATTTTTCCATTTGTTCGTGTCTTCTTGGATTTCTTTGAGCAGTGTTTTATAGTTTTCATTGTAAAGGTCTTTCACCTCTCTTGTTAGGAAGATACCAAGGTATTCATTTTTGTGTGTGTGGCTGTTGTGAATAGGATTGTGCTTTTTATTTGGTTCTTTGCCTGTTTGTTGTTGATGTGTAAGAATGCAACTGTCTTTTGCACATTTGTTTTGTACCCCAAGACCTTCCCAAAGTTCTTTATCAGTGCAAGGAGGTTTTTGACAGATTCTCTTAGATTATTGAGGTATAGGATCATATTGTCAGCAAAGAGGGATTACCTGACTGCCTCTTTTCCTTTCTGGATACCCCTGATTTCCTTCTCTTGTCTAATTGCTCTAGCTAGAACTTCCAACACAATGTTGGACAGGAGGGGTGAGAGTGGGCAACTTTGTCTTTTTCCGGTTTTCAGGGAAATGCTTCCAATTTCTGTCCATTTAGCAATATGTTGACTGTGGGTTTATTGTAGATGGCACTTACTATTTTGAGGTATGTTCCTTCTACTTTCTAGGTGTTTGAGGGTTTGTATCTTTACATTTCTTATTTCTTTTTGTTTCTTCTGTTTATGCCACTGATAATTTTTGTTAGAATAGTAAACTTTTTATTATTGATTTGTGATAACTCCTATTAACAAGTCATCTCATCTATTATATATCCTGCAATATTTTCTTTGCTTATTTATCGTATATCTTTATATGCAGATTTTTGAGTGCAAAGAGTACAAATTCACGTAGTTAAATCTCTCGGTATTTTGCCTTTGGTGACCTATTTTGAGAGATCTTCCTCTTATCCCAACATTTAAAAATTTTTCAACTGTATTTTACTTATAATTTCTGGTTTTACACTTAAATATTGATTATATCTGGGACATATTTTGGTGTAAATGTATGAGGTAGATAATCTAATGTTTAAATAGCCAGTTATTCCAATTTGCTTTCAGTAAATTTTCATAAATTTTCCTTTACTGAATAATTAATCTTTATTCTACAAAGTAAAAATAACATATGTATCATTTACTAAATTCTCCCAAAATGCTTGCATTTGTTCCTAGATGTTGTGTTTCACTGATGTATCAGTCTCTTTCTATGAAAGGGCCTGTTACTTATTTTTTATCAAGTAAGCTCTACACAACTTTAAATCTTGGTGAGGAACTTATCATCTCTTACTTTTTTTACTCCAAAAAATTGTGTAGGGCTTTTTAGAAAATTTTTCTTCAAAATTAATTGTAGAAGTATTTGTTGGAGTTTTCAAAAAGATTTCATTTGGACCTATTTAATTTAGAGAAAATAGATATTTTTATGATATTAGTCTTCTCATCTAGCAACATGGAGAATCTTCTAAATTATTCAAATATTGTAGTCTCATTAATAACATTTTGAACTTGTTAATGATTATAGGTCCTTCGTATTTCTATTTAAATTTATTCTTCAGTATTTTATATTTTTGTCTCTACTATAAGAGGAGTCTTTTCATTAGAATCACTAGCAAGTTATTCTTTGTATAAGAAAGGTATTGATTTTATAACTAGTCTTTTTTTTAAATTGTGATATTAATTCAGCAGATTTTCAATTGATTGTCTTAAGTAAACAATTGTGTGATCTTTGAGTAACTCCTTTCAAATAAATAACATTATAAATAGATGAGAAAGGAAATATTTTTTTCTTTTAAAATATGGAACACTTTCTTTGCACTGTATATATCCTAGAAAACGTTTATGCAGAAGCTGAAAGCAGAGATTTTAATCAATGGTTTTCAGTATCTTCTCATTTGTAAATTTTCAAACAATTCTTCATATTTATGTCTATTCAAAATTGACAGTATTTTCTTTTTTTGAGTTGGAGTCTCACTCCATCACCCAGATTGGAGTGCAGTGGCATGTTCACGGCCACCCCAGTATTCACCCGCTGAGCTCTGGTGATCCTTCCACCTCAGTCTTCCAAGGAGCCGGAACTGCAGGCATGTGCTACCACACTCGGCTAATTTTTTGATATATTATAGAGAAGAGGTCTCATCAGGTTGCCCAGGTTGTTCTTGAACCCATGGGCTCAGTCAATCCGCTCACCTCGGCCTCCCAAAGCACTGGGATCACAGACTTGAGCCACTGCACTCGGCCAGAATTTTCTATTTAAAAAGTAGATAGATAAAGCTTTTGGTGAAAAATTTGACAAATCATTATAATTCTATTTTAGATAGTAAGATCTGCTAGTAAATACTAAAAAGCTCTTCTAGAAGTGTAAAAAATTCTGTCATCTTAAGAGCTTTTAGCCCATATAGTCTGCGAGACGCTCACTCTTGTTCTTAGCTGATAACTTCCAAAATTCATATTTACCCACTGTCATCATTAATATTAGATCAGGGTCCAGGTTGCACAAAGAATGTAAGCAATGTGTAAAATATACTGTAAATCATATTTTTATTTTGTTCTAGTTGCTAATATAGTTTATAAATTAAGAAATACAATAATATACCCTTATATTTCAAATGTTCTTATTTAATAAAATGCTAAGAATTTCTGTGTCTGTAAAATTAAACTTTAAGCCTCTAACAAACTAAATTTAAATAATAAAATGGAACAGAATGGAGGAGACTCTGATGCCTACATTTTTCTTCCTATGTAGAATTAGAACTGTATATTCACCCTGACTATACAACATTCATATTTGTAACATTATAATAAAAAATAAGTGAGATGTATAAAAATCCAATTTCTCTTTAGAAAATTTGCATGTTCCTGAAAAGTTGTATGTATAGAAAATTTCCATAATTGAATAATATATTTCCTTGACTCCGGGACATACTTTTTAAAAATGTTAACATCTTTGAAATTAGATTACATCTTATAATAATTGGTGTATCATTTTTCAATTGGCAGCATTCCTTATTTCTTAATGATACGTTAAATAAAGGATTATATTATAATTAATGGCATTTAAGATTAGATGCACTATCACATATTAAGCATAATAGAGGAGCTCAGCAGTATAAAAGTTATCATGGGGGGTGTAGGAAGAAAAAGTTATTATGCAACATTTTATAAGTGATTTCTTTTGCAAAAAAAAATCGTTAATCTAGAATTTTTTAAACCAGTGGATGGTAACATTTTAGAAGTTATCATCTCTTTTAAGAATTAATTGATAGCTATGAACCTTCCCCCGTGATTGTGCTCAACCTCAAAATTCCCACGAGATTTCACTAAGTTCATACAATGAAAGAGTTTCTTCCTGAACCCCTGAAATAGTGGCTTTTTGCATTAGCATCAGCTGTAAAGATTTTAAACTATAGATGCATGCTAATTGCACGCTTAATGATTTGCATGGGATTCTAACACCGTACACAGTCAGGACTGGCACTGCCTTCTAGCTATGCCAAACTCCTGTCTGTGTATTATCTGCATCTGAATCACACGCTATTTCTATCAACATGCTGATTCCTGGACTCCACGTTAGATGTAATAATCCAGATCTCTGGGGTCTTGACCTCTGTACTGGTGATTTTTAAATATTTTCTCTCCTTGTTACTGAAATTGTGGTTCACAGACCAGCAGCATCAACATCACCTGGGATCTTGTTATAAATGCAGAATCTCAGGCCCACCCAAGAAGTTCGGAAGCAAAATTTACATTTTAATAAGAACCCACATAATTGATATGCACACTAAGTTTTGAGAAGTTCAAGTCTAGAAGATTCTAACATGCAGCTGGGGTTGAGAATCGTTATAATAAGCAGGACTGCTTCCCGTTCTGTAATTTAATAACATAAATTATTGCTTCTAAGTAGGTTTATTTTTATCTAAAAACAAATATTTTGCAGTAAAAGAAAACCAGAAAGATTCACCTTGCTCCCTAAGATAGAATTTGCTGTAAAGAGATAAAAAGAGGAAGAGGAAATACCTCACAATAAAATCTTAATTTCTTAATTTCCCATAAAGGGAAATATCTCGCAATAAAGTCTTAATTTCTCTTAGAATATTAAAAGATTTTAGATTGGAAACAATAGATTTGTGACAGTCACTGGAACACCCCTTCAATTAAATGTGTCAGGAGATATTCTAAATATTCTGGAATTACCAACAGATTTACAACTTGAATTTCTCATCTTTACTGTTATAAGGTCTCAATTGTCTTTCTTTTTTCCACTAGTTACTATGAATCAAAAATTATAGTGTTTTATATTACTCTTTCTTGCATCAAAAATACCACAAAATGTTCTCAGGTTTTAGGAAAAGTACAGCTAGAAAATACTTTACAAAGAGAGAGATATCAGCAGCAAGTATAACTGAGGAATATTTCTATGTTGGTTGTAAGCTCGAGTATTATTCTGTGCTAACGATTTCTGATTTTTGTTTGTGTGTCTGATTGGTTTTTGCTTTTAATCACGGAAAGGCAGAGTAAACTTATAAGGTTACTCGACTAAGCACCAGCATTTTAGAGATGTTTTACTCTGTTCTATATCTGGAAAGATAAACTGACCTATAACCCTTAGCATGATCTGTAATTCTCCAGAACCTGAAGAAAACCACAGAAACAACCACCATTACGCACATCAGCGCCTTAGCAAAACCACATGAGCTACAAGGTGGAAGTAACAGACTTGGGCCAGTGCCGCTGGAATGCACTTGTGAGATGAACGTCCAGAGGAGTGGACTTTCAAATAAAGCCCTCACAAACAGCAAACAGCATTTAACCTGTGTGTTATATAGTGATGTGTTTTTGCAGTAAAAGTGCTAACAAAAAGTTGGTTTTCATGTCATGTTTTGTTTGGGTTTTTTTTGGGGGGTGGGTATTCTTTCCCATTCAGGGTTTTAATACAGGATTAGTGGTCAACTCTTAACTGATAATTATCGGAATTAACCTGTTAACTAGCAAACAGGCCACAACTGTTTCACTAAGCTTCTCCAGGTCACCCACAGACTCGTTTCCTGTTTACTGTGCTAGAATGCCAATCTGTTGTTTCTGCCATCTTTGTAAGTAGTTAATAAAAACCAGTCACACCACACAGTGTACAGTGAACCCGTTCGTCTTGTGAGGTTGGACTTGGGATCTAATAAACAGAAGAGGGAACGCCAGGTCATCTCCTGATTTTTGACTGGATAGAGCTATTTGTGTGCTATTTGAATGGACTAGTTCTTGGTTCTTGTTTGCAGCTCTCTAGGATGCTATTGCAGTAAAGTTGTAGAAGTGGTTGCTGCTTGCCATTCAGGTTTCCCTGACTGCTCGCTCCAAAAAAGCTCCCAAGTCCTTTCCGATCATAGGACTCTTAAGACTTCATCATCTGCAGAGCACTCGTTGCTAACATATTCTTTTTGAATATGTTGAATACTGTACCATCTAGCTTTCGCCATGAGAGTGTTTCGTCCAAAAGAACAGGTCTTGTTACCAACTATATTCTCAGAACCAAGAGAGAGCTTGGCTATAATGGCTTTTAATATCTAATAGTTTGATGTGTCAAATATTTATTAATCTGCAATGAAAAAGTTGTGACCAGGCAGAATAATTTGCTTAAGATTAAAACCCGGGAGTTTATAAAATATCCCATATCTATTTAGATTAGAACAGGTTTATTTATCTTTTTTTTTTATAATCAGTATTTTTTATTATGATATTGTGGGGTACAGTCAAGGATTAGGTATACAAATATGCTTTGTTCAGGCACCCTTGTTGACAAGAGGTGTCTTCCCATCCCCAGGCAGATATTGACTACCATTAATCCCATCTCCCTTCTCCTCCCCCCCCATAGCTTCCCATCTCTGTCAGTCATTTTCTTATAGTATTATATTGGATGTTCAAAGTTCACTATATGAGTGAGAACATGTGATACTCAGATCTTTGTTTCTGTGAGAGGTCACTCAGTATTATAGATTCTAGTTCCATCCAAGTTGC
>CAUYQG010066900.1:0-17307 GCA_963574415.1 Tarsius wallacei | reverse complement strand
CTACTGTACCAGGGGCCTGACCACTTGCTCTCGAGCCCCCACTTAGACCGTCTCTCCCAGCATTTTCTTCCTAGGAGGGGTTTGTTGATTTAAAAAAAATGAAAGAAAGAAAATGGTACTCCACTTTTGCGTCCTGAGAATCACTGGGGTCCAAGCCCAGCAGCTGTGGCACCAGCCCTGCCCACCAGGAGAGCCCTGGCCACTAGCTCCTTAGCCCTCACTCAGTCAGCCACTAACATGCCCACTCGCTTACCAGCACATACAAAAAATTTTCCATACACTCACTCACTCACACCAGGACTTGCATAGTCTAACTGGCTTGACTGCTATCTTCCCCTGTCTCCAATACAAATATATTATTCTGTATTACTGTATTACTTTGTATTATTTTTTACATTTAGGTCAATGATTTACTTGAAATTGATTTGTGTATATGCTGTGAGAAAGGGAGTCTAAGCTTCATTTTTTCACTATAAATATCCAGTTGATTCTGCAACCGCTAGCAAAGGCTAGTCAAAATTTTCAGGAAATCAGCTACCTTAATTGCATTTGGCAGAGATTCAAAGCCAGGCAATGTAGTGGGAACGATTCATGATTTTTTAAAAAAGGGAAGATTCATATATGACCTGATAGAAGGTTGTAGTCATGAGGGAGCTAGAGGCAGGGAATCTACAAGTGGAGCATCCTGTGTGATTGGTGAGAAAAGGGTATTTGTCTTCTTCCAGTGGCTCCTAAGTAGACCACAAGGGCCAGGTTTAGGGAAGCTGTTAGTTATTGATCAAGTCCTAGTATTTCAGGCCCATTGCTATAAAGACTATGGTTTGATTTCTTGGAGAGTTTGCTGAAAAAAATAGTGTTTTGGTTTCCAGGCTCATTTCTCTGTAGGTTGAGTTAGTTCTGTAGGGTTAGAGTTCTGTTTTCATGGATAGTCTGGCCATTTTCAGTTTGTATATTCAGCCTATCACGTTATTGAAAAGATCATCGATTGCTCTGCATCCCAGTAGCACCTATAATATGAATTTACTGTATATTTGTGCTTCTGGAATTTTAACTTTTGTTCTGTTCATCTGTATTATTCTCATTGAACTAATACCAGACTATCCTAATCATTATAACTTTGTAATTCTTGATATTTGGTAAGTATACATATTCCAGCTTTGTTCATCCTCAAGATTTTTTTTTATTCTTTATCTTTTGCATTTTCATATGTAATTTAGAAATATTAGCCAGGTGTGGTAGTACACACTAGTAATTCCAGCTACTTGGAAGGCTGAGGCAGAAGGATTGCCAGAACCCAGCAGGTCGATGCTGGGGTGGCCGTGCACTGCACTCCAGTCTGGGTGACGGAGTAAGTCCAACTCTAAAAAAAAAAAAAAAGAAATATTTGGATGATTATTCCCCAAAATAATTAGAATTAGACGTATGAATAATAGCATGATTATAGCTCACTTTGACAGAAAATATTTCTGCAATATTGAATCTTTCAATCTAGGAATATGGTATATCCTTCTAATATTCAGATCTTCTTTTATTTGCTTAATAATGATTTATATTTCTCTTCCTAGATATTTGATAATTTTGATCTATTATCAATGCTATTGGAAACAATAGCATTTCCTAATTGCCTGTTTGCTAAATTTATTTATTTGTAAGATATATCTATATATATCTGCTTATTCTCTCAGTTACTGGGAGAGGTGTGGTAAAAATCTCTGTCTATGTAGTTTTTTCTATTTCTTTTTTTTCTTTATAAATGTTCTGCTTTTGAGATTTTGAAGTGAATTTTTGCTTCTGTTTAGGATGTAGAAGAGTACAAAGAAAATCATTTTCATCCTAATAATGAATAAAAGCCGGATAAAATACAAGATCACAACTTTTCTTAAGTTCATTGGAGTCCTGAGGTGGGAATACAACCCAATAACCCAAAATTCTAAGAGAATGGAATCCCTCCAAAGAGAGCTGGGATATGCGATATCTCTTGCCTATGGCAGAACATGGAAGAAGAGACACCTCTGAGGCTACAAAATAAGTAGGTAAGAATCAGCTAAAAATTTAAAGAATCCCCAGTGTTCAAGTGCAAGTCAGTCTGAAATTGTTGGGGGCACCTGACAAAAGGGAATCTGTATTCACCCGCAAGATCTTTCCCAGGGGTCTGGGCTCATTGCTCAAGAGCAAGTTTGGGGCAGAGCAGGAAACTGAGCAAAACCCACTGATGGTACAAGTGCTGTTGGGGCCACACGGGAGGGGCAGGCACAATACATTTGCGGGCTTCTTGATGCTTCTCTCTCACTAAATGAAAGTTGTGGGCCCTTGGGTGAGGGATAGAAAATCCACTTGCCCAAAGGGCACAACAGTGAAAGTTGCCACTAGTAAATGGATAAGAGAAAACTCCATACCAGTGCAGGGCAAGAAGATTTCTTGAACTAAATCTGCTATTAAGACAGGTGCACTACTGCTGAGTAAAAAAAGGTGGAGGGAGAGTGAGAGCAGCATGCAAAATGTACAAGGTTCAGGGCAGTTGGCTGCCACAAGAGGTGGGGCAGGTAGGCTGAAAAAGTCCCATTCTGAAAATGGTGCACACGCCTTTCTAAAACTAAGGTTGAACCAGTACAGTGGAGAAGCCCCTGGCCTGGTCAAAAACCATGTAGGCCATAGCATATAGGCCATAGCAGTCAGATGTAGTGTGCGGATATCTGGTTAGAGTTGCATGACGGAAGGCACTTTCACCGAGATTCTCCTGTGCATATTCAGAGACTCAGCAGGGAGTTAAACAAAAGGGAGGTAAATAGTCATTTACCTGCTTCCTTTTTCTTTCTTCTTCTCTATTTTTCCCCTACCCCTTCTTCCCCTTCACATCCTCCTTTTCTTACTCTTTCTCCCTCTATCTGGAAAAATGCCAGCACCTGTGTATTTCTCGCTAAGGTCCTCTACTTCATCTTCACACCGCCTTCCCTTTGGACTAAGGTTGATGGACCTCCTTCACAACTTTCTTTGAACTGTGTCTGATATTTGCATCCCAAAGACAAGAATTGAACACATTTCATCTTTGAAAAACTATCTTTAGTAATTGGCCCACATCAGTGTTATCTGTCATCTATTTATCAATTTATGAATAAATGAAAAAATGCATAGCTGTGTAACTCTTAAAATTTCTCAGCTTCAATTTTACAAATAAGTCATACTCATAACACTATCCTTTTTATATCCTAGATATTAGTAACTTTTATAATGCTGTGGATCTTTTCTCCAGTTTCTGAAGTCATAATTTATGTCTTTGTGATTTTTTTCTCAGGCATCTCTGATTGGCCATTATAAATTAACAAAGATCATAAAGTAGCTATTGTACTAGTTTGGATTTGCTATGCCCTTGGTGACTAATCTACACAAACACACTTTTCACATTTCTATTCAACCGCAAATAATATCAATGCAGGCCACAGTAAGAACAATTCAAGAGAAGGTAGGAAAGAGAGCTCCAGCAAGCTGTCAAGGTGCGTGTTCTGGGATAAAGAGGTAAGAAAATAGACAGGTAATTAGACATTAATCTTTTTCCAGTTTCTGATGTAAAAATAGATCAGGTTCTTATCTCCTCTTAATGAGAGAACATTTTCACAGAGACATATGCTGGAGTAAGTGCTCTCAAAGAGGTAGTTAGGATTGTATAAGTTCACAATGCCAAACTAGAAAATGGGCAGGCTGATAGGTAAAGTAGGGTGAGAGTTGTTGACCTGGGAACCACGGGTCCTGAGAGAGCTGCATTCTTCCCATCAAGCCAGAGAAAAGACCACTGCGATTATTATACTTTAGTTGGTATCAAAGTGGTACCAACTCTGGCCAGATGCAAATAATTTTTGCCTCAAGTTAGTTTTAAGAAAGGTCATTAGGATCTCTCTTTCTTATAATACACTTAGATATAATCTGATTTACTCAGGAGCTTCTACGTAAGTTGAGACTTGCTACCTTATTTAATTATGGGTAAGTATTTAAGATGAAGTTGGCTAAGTAAATCAGAGGTAGTAAGTGCTCTCCTGGCAAAAACAAACAAATAAAATACAAACTATCTTACCAAGCCTTTATATATATATATAAATATATATATATATGGAAAAACATGGAATGGGAATATATATGTATATATGTGGTATATATATCACAATGGGTAATATCTAGTGTGTGTGTGTGTGTGTGTGTGTATATATATATATATATATATATATATATAAACATGAATAGGATGGATAGGACATTAACATTAACAAAAAAGTCTAAGAGAGCATAACAGTACCAGATGTTAAGGACATAGACACATGGTCCA
Source organism: Tarsius wallacei (assembly GCA_963574415.1). Lineage (NCBI taxonomy): Eukaryota > Metazoa > Chordata > Mammalia > Primates > Tarsiidae > Tarsius > Tarsius wallacei. The sequence goes on along the minus strand of CAUYQG010066900.1, from coordinate 12,992 downwards.
TGTTCACATGTAACATTGAGATATAAACTCAAATTTTGTATTGTATAAAATTGTTCAGACAGATTTTATTTAAATTTCATAGACTTTAACTGGAGCAGAGAGCATGATGACCAAAAAAAAGTTACATCTTCGGGACCGCCTGGGCAGGCAAAACCTCATCTCTACAATAAATCAAAAAAATCAGCTGGGCGTGGTAGCGCGCGCCTGTAGTTCCGGCTACTTGGAAGGCTGAGGTGGAAGGATCGCCGGAGCCCAGCAGGTCGAGGCTGCGGTGGCCGGAAGCGGCCACTGCACTCCAGTCTGGGCAACGGAGTGAGACACCAACTAAAAAAAAAAAAAAAAAAGTTACATCACAAAATAATATTGTTTTGAAAGGGTTTCTATACCTGGAAGCATCGACTCAGTGTTTTCTTATCAGTACAACAGAGATGTTCCTGGCCATGTGAAGTTGGATGAGACTGCTGCACCTATAGCTGTAGATATATGTATTTACATGTGTCTATTTCTTTTTCTTCTAGGTTAAAATAGAAATTCTCTGGGAGTTCACTTTAAATCAATTCTAGTTCAATTTATAAGAAAAATATATGACATGCTACTTTAAAAATATATCTTCATAAAAAATGGCATTCATCAAAAAGTATTTATGAAACCCATTTTATTCTCCACTATGCACACTTTACTCTCCTGGGATAGTGGAGATAGGTATAATAAAAAACAAGTATTGGTATGTAATTATTATCCTGATGTTGCTTCTAAAGTTTCAGTTGCCTTTATTTTCTTTTAGGAAAGACTAACAAACAAAACATTAAGCAAAGAGACTTGAAATGATGCTGGCAAGTGTGCTGTTTTATATCACTAGCCTTTTCCTTTGAGATGAAATATCCACGTGATCATTCTCTTCAGGTTTAAATTTTTAGCTCTGTATCAAACCCTTGCATTTTTTGGGGGTGAGGGGTTTCTCCTCTAAATGGTTTCTGTAGGATTGAGTGGGTTTTGTCTCTCCTTCTCTTAACCCTCTACCATTCTACTCTTTGTCCTTAATATCTGGTTCTGTTATGATCTCTTAGACTTTTTAATAAAATAGACCTGTCACTCCACTGCTCATTAAATAAATCTAAAATATAGTCTCCACGTGTGTTCTACAAATAGAATGATTATAAGTCCTTCCTCTACCTTCCCCACTTCAAACCTAGGCTTTTACATTATTCAGGTCACTATTGCATATCACTTTTTTCAATTTTTTTTTTTTTTTTTTTTTGGTTTATATGTCTGACTTTGAAGATCTATAGTTCTTTTCAACTTTCAAGGTTTTTGGGCATCTTACCTGCTCACAAGGCTATGCTATTGGAATTAATATTAACCATCAAAGCTTGCTGAATTCCATTGACAGTAGTCATCGTGTAGTTAGCTTTGTTTAAATACTTATTGCCCACATTGTCTTCAACGGCCTTCTATCTGTGTGACCAAAGGAGCTATTTGATTAAAAACCTAGTTGTTCTTAAATGGTGAAATTTCTTATCCCTGAAAAAGCAGAACCAGGATCACTTGTTTACTATTTCAAAGATCATAGAGGATTGAGCAATGTGTTATCTGTGATATAACAAAATTTAGAATTCAAAGCAATTCATTACTTTCAAAATAGAATAATTTATCTAAAAAAAAGACAGCCAGGAAAGTAACCCTAGATGGATGTGTCAGACTGATGATACTTCAAACGATGATTACAGATTGCCAAAAGGATGGGGAAGAAAAGATAGGCCATTACCATCAAGCACTAATTCACTTCTTCACTCATTCATTCACTACCTTACTCATTCAATTTAGTTTAAATATTTTCTGAGAACTCACCATAGGAGACACTTTACTGTGTCCTATGGGAACTACAAACATTGGTGGAAGCAGAAAGAAAACCAGGAAAAGAAAGAAAAAAAAAAGAAAAAGAAAAACATGGAATGGGAATCAACATTTGTTAAGCAGACCTACATTACTACTTTTGTAAATCTTTCTAGTAAACTACTTTGTGCCAGACATGGTCCTTTTTGCTTTGAAGCCTTTAGGTCATTTAATATAAATAAATCTGTTACATTGTTACCATTATCACTATAGTAAGAAGGTGAAATTGGGTACCATAGCAGTTAAATGAATAGGATGTGACAGGGTCAGGATTTTAATCTTGGCTTTTTAGTCTGAAGTCCATGTGCCTTTAGGCTACCTCCTGTTTTTCCTCCTACCCATGTCAAGCAAATAAACAATAAGCAGAAACTTACACCTTCTTTGCACAAGGCAGTTGAGATTTATTCAGTTAGGCTGGTTTTGCTACTCACTGTTGCAGTTAGCCTGGGGCACTCGAAGTTCTGTGAGTTGTAGTAGGAAGGCATGAGGGTTGCTAGGAAAGTAAGACAGGGGCTCAAAATAAATTCTGTCAACTTTCCAACTTTGTCCAGAGTCAGTTATGATAAATGGCCTCTTTTCATTCCTTTTCCTCTTTACCTTTGGATCTCCCTCAAAGTGTAGTTTGTGAGTCACTCCTTCTCCAACCCATTCATGTACTCAACAAACTTACTGGATGTTTCACATATGCCAGAAATGGTGATATTTACTCCTCCCGGGGATTTTACATTTGGTGAATACTTAGGTAACTCTAGGATCAGAGTTGCAGGCTCAGGAATAATATAAGAGTTCATAGAGAGAAGAAGGAATAAAAGTGGGGACAATGAAGACTCTGCTTCCTTACCTGTTTTGGGGGCAGTTGTCTGAAATATAAAGTCTGGCTTAAAATGGTAGAAAGGAGATTTTCAAAGTAGTGTGGTTCTTTTGTTTTTTGCCCTGTAATTGTATTCTTTCATGCAGGTATACCTGGTTTAGTGATATTCCAATTGCTTTACATGAGAAAGGAAGGAGAAGGCATTTGACCATGAATCACTTTTGACTCAAGTTTGAGTAAGAGAAAAGAAGTCCAGGCAAAGTCAGTGACAAAAGGGGATTCTCCAGTAAGTGCTGGTTGGAAAATGATGTCTTTTCTATCGCTGTCCTCCACCATTACTCTCTTTCTATACTTTCTCAGATCTGCCTTCCTCACCATTTCTATCATTTTACTTACCTTGCTTCCCCTACTCTAACTACCCTTTATTCATTTACTACCCTTTGTAGACTGAATTGCCTGTCAGTTTAACGAGAGTAAATGAAAAAAAGTATTTACCATGACAGTCAATGCTCTTAAACAGAGCATGTTTACTGAAAAAGTGTGTAGGCACATGTATGTACACATATGTAGCATTTGAAGGGTCATCTGACAGTACAGGAGTTAGAGGCCAGAGAGAGTGCAACCCTCTGATCTAATTTAATTGGTTGGCTAGTTTGCGTTCAAATATCTCCCTTCTTATCTTAATGCCTGTGTTCATTTTGATCCTTCATTCTACACAGCCCTCCTATATACTTAACTCCATTGATAAAATGCCTAACCATCCTCAGAGGCCTAGCTCAGAGATCAGTAAATATTTATTGAAAGGATTTATTGAATGAATAACAATGCTCTCCTCTGACATGAGCTCTCATTTCTTTTCTACAAGATTTCAGAATCTACAGAGAAACTTCATGGAGGGGAGTAAAGAACAGTTCCCACTCCTACTCTGTTGGTGGGAATGCAAGCTAGTTCATCCACTGTGGAAAGCAGCTTGGAAATATCTTAAAGAACTAAAAATAGATTTATCATTTGATTCAGCAATGCTACTACTGGCTATATACCCAAAGAAGCACAAATCACTCTACCAAATAGACATGGATGTTCTAGAGACCATTATCCTAAGCAAATATTCAAAGAAACAGAAAACTGATTGCCACATGATCTTCCTAATAGGTGGGAGCCAAATAGTGAATACCCCCCGGGCATAAGGATGGGAACAACAGGCACTGGGGACTTTTAAAGGGAGGAGTGGAGTAAGGGCTGGGTACCGCGTGCACCACCTGGGTGACAGGCTCAACAGAAGACCAAATCTAACCATCGCACAATATAACTATGTAACAAATTTGCACATGTACCTTTTTAATCAAAAAAAAAAAAAAAGAAAGAAAAAGAAAGAAAAGAAGAAGGATGGTTCCTGAATGATAGTGATGGAATTAGAACATCTGTCACTCACTAATCACACTAGTAATTTCACCTGGTTGTGCCATTCTTCTATTAAGAATGGCTACTCATTCTGTTCCCCAATCATTGTGAGCATAGAAGGGACATCTGCCAATTAGAAAAGACACGGGTCATTCATGCAAGTTGTGGGTATTTGGTAACAATATTCAGAATGAGATGACAGGTGAGGTTGAGAAGAGGAGGAAGAAAAGAGCCACAATCATTGGAGTGAGGTCCAGGGAATATAGAAAGAGAGTGCAAATCTGGGAACCTCTTGGATTGTGGTAGAGAGAAAAGAAGAGATCTCCTTTTGTTTTAAAGAATTTCTTGGGAGCATCTTTGGACAAAAGTCATAGAGAGCTGGATCAGTGAAAAAGATGAAACCAATTCTGTATCTCTGATGATGAATTTGGTTTTTGTCTTTGCCCTCTTTTGCTTTCAGTCTTATTTAGACAGGAAGCCCACTGAACCGAGACAGGCATCACCCTCCCACCGTACAGAGCTGGGTGGGCTGTCACAGCTATATAAATCGACTTCTTCATCAGGATAATAACAATATAGATCATTCCTCTCTTCTAGGATGGCAGATCTCATGTTCATTTATAACATTTTGGACATCCAATTCAGTTTGCATCTTCATATTTAAACACCTTTGCACTTGTAGTAATAATAATAATAAACAACTAAAGATGGTTGATGTAATTCACATTTGAGACATGGGTCTCAAAAATTCCAGGTTGGATTTTCTTTTCTGTCTTTTTTTAAATTATGTAGTGCACGTACTATCAGGATGACTTGCTGTATGCTTTTATCTTACATTTACTAATTGATAGAACGACTTCTCTGTTTTTGAAAGGCACCTTTCTGTTCCTTCAATTAATTTCCTAAATTGTTTGTTGTATTATATGCTTATGCATGTATGTCAACATGTTTACTAAAAAAGTTTCTTAAGTTTTGAGAATATTTTATATATTTTTGAAATCCCCATCCACCTCTAAGTGGTCTGATCATTTGAATTAGATTAATAATTACCCTAAGGAAGGTAGTTTTCTTATATCACTGCCTATAATAATGTTCTTGCGTTGAATAATTGCTCCAATTTTTTTGCTTTATCTGAGTAAAGACTATCACTTTTTTGAACTGCCACAAAAATTTTAAGTAATCAAACATTCTTAGCATATCTGTGTATTTATGAAGTCAAAACAATAATTTTGTAGTAAGAAGGCCTATGAATGATGATTTGATATCAAGTAGGCAAAAGCAAACTCTCATGCTATTTTGCTGAATTGAAATCATTATTTCAGTAATACAAGATGTTTGTATATAAATAGCCTGAATGTATTAGCTGGAAAACAAGTCCCAAACTATTCTCTATAAAACATCAGACTATATGGGGACCATTTTGAAGATATCTATACATTACCCCAAAAAGAAAAAAAAACAGTTTTGAAAAAAAATTACTCTAAATTGCATATACTAACATATGCATGAAATTAATATTTCAATCATTTTTTCTCCTTTCTTTCTTGGACAAATAAGTGGTATTTTTTAAACATCCATGTAGGTTTACTATCAAAACATCTTTTCATTTATTTATTTTTAATTGTAAAGATAGGGTCTCATTATGATGCCCAGGCTGTTGCCAAACTCCTGGTCTCAAGCAGTCCTCCCGCCTCAGCCTCTCAAAGTGCTAGGATTGCAAGTGTGAGCTCCCATACCTACTCCTTAAAATACCTTTAATAGGTTCAGTATATTTCAAAATAACTATGCAGTTTTCCCCTACCCCTAACACTAAGAAACAGCATAAATTTGGGGAATTAAAGTAAAATTATCTTTTCTGACCCTCATCTGAAAAGAAGAAATGGTTTGAAGTACTTCAGAGAAACTACTGGATATATCAGTGAAAAGATAGATGTTTTGACTATAAAATAGGAATCTGGTTTTGGTTTCAAAATTTTCCTACCTTATGCTCCTCAGTAAATGTTCAACTTCAATTGCAGCTCAGTTGCTCAAAGGAAAAGGCACAGTTTAGGACCTGGCTGACTCTGTCTTACAGGAAACTCACAGCTTTACAAAGTGACAACTGTTGGTTTAGATTCTCACCAGGGAGAGTAAAAAAAAAATAATCTTTGTCAATTCCAGTGTTTCCCCTTGTTTTATTGTTATTGTAAACTGTTCTGTGGAAATGAAAAGTACAATGTGACCACAGGTCCATCAAACTTGAAACTGAAGGTTAAATAAATTTCTCAGACTGAGCTCATTCAGAGGGAGAAGGCACACACATCTCCATGTAACACAAAGATTAATCTGCATTGACTGGATATCCCACTTTATTTGGCAGCTCAGTGTTTGTGATTAGAATATTGAAAGCAATGTAGTCATTTTTTTTAAATATTAGAGGTCGCCTATTATCCCAGGACTCTGGGAGGCTGAGGTGAGAGGATCGCTTGAGCTCAATAGTTTGAGATCGCCCTGGATAACATCGTGAAACCTAGTATCTACAAAAAGTAAAACAAACAAACAACAACAACAAAAAAAAAAAAACAGGGCATGGTGGCACACACCTGTAGTCCAGCTACTAAGGAGACTGAGGTAGAAGGATTGCCTGAGCACAGGAGTCAACGCTGCAGTGAGCCTAGATCACACCACTGCACTCCAGCCGGGATGAGAGTGTAGCCCTGTCTCAAAAAAAAAAGAAAGAAAAAGAAAATAGTAGCAGGAAGTTAGCATCAATCTGTCTGTCTGTCTGTCGATTTATCTATTGATTTATCCATCCATCCATTATGTAATCTATCCATCTATTTATCTATCTAATAATCAAAAGAATTAGGTACATATGGCACAGCAAGGATTCATGCTGAACATTTTATAACTTTTCATGAAAAGTTATTTGTGAGAGATGCCAATGACAATGATCATCTCTACTGTTCTGTCATGATACCTGGAATGCCATGATTTCAGAAGCATGAGTTGATAGAATCCATCACTGGAAGATACCTGAGAGATTACTTCAATTTTCTCTTTCTTTAACCAGAGAAACTAAATACCAACCAGTGTTTATGGATCTGGCTCACAGCAGAGTGGGAACTGGAGTTAAGGTTTTCTGGTCCCCAGCCAGCCTTCCCTTTCTTGTACCTAACAGAGATTCCTGTTGCTGACTCCAGAATTGTTAAGACCTCAGATGTCCACTTTTGACACTTTGCATTGCTATGCTTTAAATTTTAATGTAAAATAAATTTGTGGATGTTTTCAATTATAACAACTGGCTAACAAATAAGTCTCTGAGGAAGCATGATTTAGAACAGATATCTGAATAATAATGGTGCTAGAAGCTTATTTTTGCTTCCATTGTAGATGCAAAAAGAACACATTGATTTGTGAAGTCTTATATTTTTAATATGGCACACAGCTATGGTGACTATGTTAATTTGTATGCAAGTGTGTATTTTCTGACCAACACAAAAGAATAAAGCACTATACTTAATTCTTTTATTTATGTGCATATTACAGAAATTTATTTAGCCTTTAATGTTCCTTTGAAGACAGACTTTACAATTGTTGCATCATACTACACCAATGAGAGGCAAGAAAATTAGTGCTGGTTTGGGACAGATACATTGTCTATGATTAATTTTTTTTTTCCTTTCCTGTTGTTTGTTTCTCAAAATATCCTGCCCCCATCCCAATCAGGGTATATGTGGATAAAAAGTAAGTTAATTTAGCTTTTCTCAGTCTGATCACAGTCCCCAAAGACCATATAAGGACTGCCTGAGTGAAATAACTATCAAAGTCAGTAAGGGACACATTTGGGAAACAGCCTTTGATGCATAAGGATCAATTAAAAATGAGCAAATACTATACTGCATGAAGAAGTGTTTCTAACTTAACTCAGTTCAAGTCGTAGGTGTGCATCAAGTAGTAAAATCATGAGAGGAGAGACTTCTGGAGGAACTCAGTTCTGGTTACTTAAGGCTCCGTTGTGGATTAATCACAGGTCTTCACCTTTGTTCAAGCTAATAACTTAGTACCTCTGCTCTGTATACAACATAGAGAAATCCAATCTGGTAGACTGAATATTTTTACTCCCATATTAAATAAAGTGGCGGTTCATTTTAAAACTGAACCTTGTTCAGGGTCGTCCCAGTTAGGGAAACCACATGTCATTTCCTGTGACAAGACCCCAGAGGTGATTTTTCTGCCCACTCCCATCAATATGTTACTCCTTTCAAAGGTCCAAAGACTGAATTCACTTCCTATTCCTACAACTTTCTACCCAGGAATAATGCATAACCTCTTTGACTCACAGTTTTTTCATCTGTAAAACAGAATCCCTCTTGAGATAAAATGAGATAAAAGTAAAAGTGCCTAGCATAAAAGGGCTTAGTAAACAGCAATGTGGATACTTTGTTATGGAGTTTTTTCCCTATCCCACATAGCTGCTACCACTCATTCATTCCACATGGGCTTCTTTCTGCCATTTCAACTGAAAGGGGTGACGTAGGCTTCCAACATCTTGCTGTCCCAAGATGTACCCTGGGGCTCTTTTTGTGTAAATACATTTATAGCTACTCCTTAATGAGAAAGTATTTCAAAAGGCAAAAATTATCAACAAATCTGGAGATTTAACGATTTTAAAAGTTTTCACAACAATGATTACCAAATAGGTTACTTTCTGACATAAGGAAGTATGCCATATCATGCCTAAGCACCATTATTCTTTTGGAATAACAAAATAATTTTAAGTGTGAATCTGCCTTTAAACTGTTGAGCACAACACACAGAGGAGGCTTTGTCATGGTTATTTATTGAAACATAGCATGTCCTACTGACCCTCTACCTTTTCCTCGTCAAACATTTGTGGACGAATCTTGGCAATTAAGTGCTCTCTAAACTCAGCTGAGCAATTGTCTTTCAGGGCAACTCTAAACCACCAGCTTCCCCTCAGAACATACTCCTGTTCTGTAGAAGAATATACCCCTTTGTTCTTTGTAGAATTCTCTCCCCACTTCAGACAAAAGGAACTGGATATCTTTCCAGGAGCCACCATTCTACATAATTGGAGAAGAAAACATCTTTGGAGGGAAACAGGCAATACACAGAGTCTTCGATCTGAAGAAGTTTGGGATTAGAGGGCAGTAGAGCCAGGAGGGAAAACATTGATATAGACTATAGCATCTTTTCTTTCTTGAACCAGTCAGTCTTCATTTAAAGTTCAAGGCTCTGAAGCACTGACCAGGTAAAAGAAGAGGTCTGGGTGATGTAGTTGGGTGGCCGGTGATTTGCATGGCTTCCTGATAGCCCTGAACAGGTGGTTGTCTTCCCTGTCTATCCACAGCTTCCTTCTTTCCCAACAAAGAATCCAGACTAACTTCTTACTTCCTCGAGAGCATAGCATGAAGTGAATGTGTTCTCTCCCTGTTTGCCTTTGTAACTTGCCTTTCATGAGCTTTCCTCTCACTCGGTAAGTTCTGTGACAGATTTGCCTTTATTTCTTAGCAGCAATCAGCATGTTTCCCTGCAGCTCAGCAGAAGTGCAAACCTGCTGCCTCCTGACTTTTGAACTGGAAATCAGGCTTTCATGGAGGTCCCAGGGCGAGCTATGCACTCAGCAGGTCCCTGGAAAGATTATAGAGCCCAGAGGTGACACCGATGATAGGGTTGGAGGTGTGAGCAAGGCGCCAAGACTTCTTGGCCCAGTGAGTCAATACAATACATTTGAAGTTTTTAGCCTATGCACACATTGTATTGAATTAATAAGAGAATGTTGAGATAGGGGAAATACAGCAGAAAAGCCAGTTTTATTGAAGCATATTCTCCTACAACTGGTTAATTAGGAGTGGGAAGAACACGCTGAAATGTTTGAGTTCATGTACCTGAAATTATTCACCTTAACTTTATCATATGTCAGGAAGAAAATGAGGTATTAGAGAAATTCTTGGATAAAAAAGTCATTTGGTGCACTTTAAAACTTTTAAAACAGCATCCATAGTATTTGAAATTCTACACTAAACATTTTGTTTTTAATTGACTGATATCAGTGTGTTTTTAAATTCACACTCTCCCTGTGACCTTAGAGTAAAGGTTTTGTGAGGATGATGATGGCATCTGGCTTGTTTACTTCATGTGGCCTGAAACTGAAGCTGTGAGACAGAAACCAAAAGAGAGGGCAGTGTTTGAAGGGGTTAGAAGGAGGCAGTTGGGCAATGTACCCACCGAGGGTCCCTGAAGTTGCCTTGGGAGGAAATGTCTGTGTCTTCTTTGCTTCCTTCCAAACAGTAAAGAATACAACTTAACTTATTAGTTCCTAGAGTTAACAGTCTAAAGGTAGAAGGGGTTCAGTAAATTTCTATTCATGAGTAATAATGGTACTTTTTAGATGAAAGCATAAGCAATCACTGAGATAAGCAGTTCAACCCTACTACCCAGAGAAGCGGTTCCTCAGCAACATTGTGAATTCTTTGACTCTTGGGAGATGCTTGTCCAGACTCCTATTTCTGAGCTCTTCCTCTACTCAACTCTTGTCAGTTTTCTTTTAGATTCTTAACAGTTTTACCTGTTTCCTCTCATCTACTGTCAAGTCTACTCACTAAGTTCTGAAGTCAGTTTCAGATATCTAAACAGGGGAGAAGTCACTGTTTCTTCTCACATGGTTATTTCTGTATTTTAGCTTGGATATCCCCCACGTGATTTTCTGTGTCCTTACATCTTGGTCTCAAGTGTCACAGGTCTGCAATCTCTATCATTCTTCAGGGCTTCAGGCAATCTTGTCAAAGTCAGGTATGTATTATAAATCGGTAAAAATTGAGAAGTCAATGACTTAGTGCTGACTGCTCTTCTGAGTCTTTTGCAGAAAGCAGATCCTGATGCCTCAGTGAAAATCACTGCTCTCTCTCAAATCACTTTACTCTTCAATCTAAACGACCTCCTTTCATAGCTCCAAAATTTATAGTGCTAACAATGGTGTTTCTGACCAGAACATACAATAAACAAAAACAAACAATACACACACACATTTTCCAAAGAATTGTCATCTACCAGTTCTTGAAATAGTAGCCAATATGTCAGAGCAAACTCTCAGTTCTAAAACTAAAATCTATTTGGAATCCTTCCACTTTTCTTGTCCCCTACTATCCCTGTAGGTAAAGCCACCAGTATATTTTGGATAAATTTTGTAGTAAATTCTTCACTACTGTCTCTAACTTTTCTCTGACTCTGAGTCCTCTCTCAGCCTTCATCCAAAAGAGCCAGACAACATGAATCAAATCGTGTCACTCCTCTCCTCCATGCCAGTGCAGTCTATCTCCAGTCTCACATCTTCCTACATTTTGCATCCCTCACTATACCCCAGACACACTGGTTTTCAACATTCGTCAGAGTAAAATAAACCCCTTCCCTCCAAGGTCTTTGCAAGCATTCAGTCATAAACTGGGGACACTAGTTTTCTATTTCTTCATTCAATGTCTACCTTTCTTCTTTCAGATCTCCCAAACGGCAGCAGGAAAGTCATTCCTATTATTTTACCTTTCCAGACAAACTTTTCTTGTATTTATACGCACTCCTCCAGCCCTTTGTTTATTTCCCATCACTGCATTGGTTTCCATCATAGCATTTATCACAAGTTGTACTTTTTTCACTAATCTATTGTATATCTTCCTCAGAGGACTATAAACTCAATGAAATAGTGTTTGATTGTTCAACATTATACCACCCACATAGACTGCTTTGACCAACACAACTGGTGTTCAACAAACATTTGTTGAATGAAGACATGGATGAATGAATAAAATTAAAATCTAGTTTTCTCTGATGGGTATTCATGTCGCCTAATCTGTACCAATCTGTAGCTTCCTAAAATCAAGTATAACATTTAATTACCTGTTTCTGGAAGAAATCCTACATTCCCCTATTAATCCAACTCAAGCATCTCTGTTATACATCATGGTTTTCAACTCTTTTTACATTTTCCCCCAGTTCTGAATAACTGTATACTTGGCTTGACAAATAGTTGAAGTATACTTTTGCCTACATATAATTATTTAAGAGGCACTGGGGTGCTGTCTTTCTTTCAGGTGTCTTATCACTTTATATTGTACTTCTAGAGTAAGGACAAAAAAAAGGAATTGGGGCAAAACAACTAATTTTCTTTCCAACATATTCATGTGTGTTTGTGACAAATAAGAACACTGGATTCTCTGATGCTCTTCATAAAAGATGCAACCTGTATTATAATTTTTCACCCAAAAGGAAGAGAAATGCTAAATATTTGGCCAAGTAACAGTTCATATTACCTGTCATTATTATTACTACAGCAGATACAGTTAGAACGAAACACTCCAATTGTGAAGAAGAAGGAGAAAGTTGAGCAGGCAGATGAGAAGGAGGAGAAGGGTGGTTTTTCTACTGCCATACCTTCTCCTCATTCAGTCGCTATGAGTATATCCCCTTTCTGCCCTTTTGCTTCTTCTATGTTTTCATTTGACAATTTAATTCCATAAAAATCTTATTCTCAAAGAACACTGAGGTAAAAAACCATGACTTTGACATCAGGAAGAGCTGGGTTGGAAGACTGGTTGTGCCACTTACTAGCATTAGATTGTTTTGTCATCTATAAAATGATATTATTAAATACCTACCTTCACCTTGACACCTGGTACGGATATAGGTATGGCCCAGCGCAAGATTTACGCTCTCTCTTCAAGGGTCAGCGAGAGCTCACTGGATGCCACCAGAACCACAATGCTTTACGCTTCTCAAAAGAAGACATACAAGCAGTCAACAGTTACAAGAAACAATGCTCAACCTCACTAGTCATCAAAGAAATGCAAATTAAAACTACACTGAGATACCACCTAACTCCAGTCAGGATGGC
>CAUYQG010066898.1:0-26619 GCA_963574415.1 Tarsius wallacei | reverse complement strand
TGAAAACTACAAAACACTGCTCAAAGAAATCAAAGATGACACAAACAAATGGAAAAATATTTCATGCTCATGGATTGGAAGAATCAACATTGTTAAGATGCTCTTCCTACTGAAGGCAATCTACAGATTTAACCCAATACCCACTAAATTGCCAGCAGCATTCCTCTCAGACCTGGAAACAACAATACAAGAATTCATATGGAAACATAAATGACCACAAATATCCAAAACAATCCTCAGCAAAGAACAAACAAACAAACAAAAAAGCAGGAGGTATCACACCACCACACTTTAAACTTTACTATAAAGCTACAATAATAAAAACAGTCTGGTATTGTTACAAGAACAGGCATTTAGACCAATGGAACAGGATAGAGATTCCAGAAGCAAAACCTCAATTTCTCAACCAGCTCATCTTCAACAGAGCCTCCACCACCAATGACTGGGGAGATGAGAATCTATTCAGTAAATGGTGCTGGGAAAACTGGCTCACCACATGCAGAAGATTCAAACAAGATCCCTACCTATCACCATATACTCAAAAATTAACTCTAAATGGATCAAAGGCCTAAACATAAAACCACAAACTATTAGAACTTTAGAAAATGCAAGAGACACCCTTATGGAAATTGGAACTGGCAAACAATTCCTGATCAAACCCCCAAGTGCCCCTGCTATAAGGGATAAGATAGACAAGTGGGACCTAATCAAAATGACAAGTTTCTGCAAAGTCAAAGAAACCATCTTTAAAATAAAAAAATTAAAAGTTAAAAAAGAATCTGAAAATAAAATTAATAAAACAATTTTATTTACCACAGCTTCACAAAGAATAAAATACTCAAGAACACATATTTTTAGGGGAAAAGTTTCCAATTTTTGTCCATTTAGCAAAATGTTGACTGTGGGTTTATTGTAGATTTGTAGATAGCTCTTATTATTTAGAGGTATGTTCCCTCTATGCCTAGGTGTTCTAGGGTTTTTATCAAGAAGGGATGCTGGATTTTATCAAAAGCTTTTCCAGCATCTAATGGTAAAATCATGTGATTCGTATTTTTAAATCTGTTGATGTATTTAATTACATTTATTATCTTGTGAATGTTGAACCAGCCCTGCATCCTGGGAATGAAGCCTACTTGGTCATGACGGATGCTTTCTGAGATGCGTTGTTGGATCTTAATTGCTAGAATCTTGTTGAGTATTTTTGCATCTATGCTCATCAGGGATATTGGCCTGTAGCTCTCTTTGTTGGATCTTTACCCAGTTTGGGTATCAATGTGATTTTAGCTTCATAAAATGATTTGGGGAGAGTTCTGTCTTTCTAAATTGCTTTAAGTTTGTTCTTTCTTTTCTTTTCTTTTCTCTCTCTCTCTCTCTCTCTCTCTCTCTCTCTCTCTCTTTCTCTCTCTCTCTCTCTTTCTTTCTTGTTGGAGTCTAACTCTGTCATCCAGGTTGCAGTGCAGTGATACACTTACGGCCACCCAGTATCAAATTGCTGGGCTCCAGTGATTCTTCCACCTCAGCCTTCCAAGTAGCCGGAACTACAGGTATGCGCCACCACACCCAGCTAATTTTTTATTTATTGTAGAGACGAGGTCTCGCCAAGTTGCCCAGGCTGGTCTCAGACCCCATGGGCTCAGGCAATCCACTTGCCTCAGCCTCCCAAAGTGCTGGGATTACAGGCTGAGCTATGGAGCCCAATCTGGATTACTTTCAATAGGATTGGTATCAGCTCCTGCTTGTTTTTATTGTCATTTTAAAAATGTTTTTATTTTAAAGATGTGGGGTATAATTCAGGGTTGGACAAATAAATGTTTATTATGGAGGTACCCTTGTTAATGAGGTGTGCCCCCCCTTCCCCAGGCAGATTCCCATTATTGCCAATCCAACTTCCCAGCCCACCTCCTAGCAATTTCCCACTACTGCTAATCATTCTCTTACAGTATTATGATAATTGTTCAAGGTCCACTTATGAGTGAGAACATATGATACTCAGTTCTTTGTTTCTGTGAAAGATCACTCGGTATTATAGACTCCAAGTCCATCCAGGTTGCGTTGAAGTTCATGATTTTGTTCTTTATGGCTACATAATATTCCACTGTGTATATGTACCACATTTTTTAATCTAGTCCTCTTTTGATGGGCAGTATGGTTGGTTCCATGTTCTTGCTACTGTGAACAATGCTATGATAAACATAGTGTGCAGGTATCTTTTTTATAGAGTGATTTGAGTCCTTCTGGGCATATTCCCAGTAGGGGGATTGTGGGGTCACATGGAAGGTCGATTTTTAGATCTATTGGGAATCGCCACACTGTTTTCCACAGAGGCTGTACTAGTTTGCACTCCTACCAACAGTGTAGAAGTGTTCTCTTTTTGCAGCATCCTCTCTAGCATCTGTTACTTTTTGAGTTATTGATGATAGCCATCCTGACCGGAGTTAGGTGGTATCTCTGTGTAGTTTTAATTTTCATTTCTTTGATGACTAGTGAGGCTGAGCATTTTTTTATGTATCTGTTGGCTGCTCATACATCTTCTTTTGAGAAGTGTCTATTCATATCTTTTGCCCACTTTGTAATGGGGCTGTTTGTTTTTTTCTTTTTGGCATATTTGGGTTCCTTGTAGATTCTAGATGTTAGGCCTTTGTCAGATATACAGTTGGAAAATATTTTTTCCAAGTCTGTGGGCTGATGCTCACTCTCTTGATGGTTTCCTTGTCTTTGGAGAAGCTTGTCAGTTTGATGAGGTCCCACTTGTCTATCTTCTCTCTTATAGCATGAGTGTTTGGAGTTTTAATCAGGAATTGGTTGCCAGTTCCAATTTCCATAAGGGTATCTCCTGAATTTTCTAAGGTTCTTATAGTTTGAGGTTTTACATTTAGGTCTTTGATCCATTTAGAGTTCATTTTGTGTATGGTGTTAGGTAGGGATCTTGTTTGAATCTTCTGCATGTGGTCAGTCAGTTTTCCCAGCATCATTTATTGAATAGGTTCTCCTCTCCCCAGTCAGTGGTGGAGTCTTAGTTGAAGATGAGCTGGTTGAGAAATTGAGGTTTTGCTTCTGGAATCTCTATCCTGTTCCATTGGTCTATATGCCTGTTCTTGTACCAATGCCAGGCTGTTTTTATTATTGTACCTTTATAATAAAGTTTAAAGTCTGGGAGTGTGATACCTCCTGCTTTTTTTTTTTTCTCTGAGGATTGTTTTGGCTATTTGTGGTCATTTATGTTTCCCTATGAATTCTTGTATTGTTGTTTCCATGTCTGAGAGGAATGCTGCTGGCAATTTAATGGGTATTGGGTTAAATCTGTAGATTGCCTTCAGTAGGATGGACATCTTAATAACGTTGATTCTTCCAATCCATGGGCATGGAAAATTTTTCCATTTGTTTGTGTCATCTTTGATTTATTTGGGCAGTGTTTTGTGGTTTTCATTGTAAAGGTGTTTCATGTGTCTGGTTATGAAGATGCCAAGGTATTTGATTTTTTTTTCTGGCTATTGTGAATGGAATTGTGCTTTTTATTTGGGTTTCTGTTTGTTTGTTGGTGGTGTATAGACGTGCAACTGTCTTTTGCACATTGATTTTATACTCTGAGACTTTGCCAAAGTCCTTTATCAGTGCAAGGAGGTTTTTGACAGATTCTCTTGGGTTTTTGAGGTATAGAATCATGTGGTCTGCAAAGAGGCATAACTTGACTTCCTCTTTTCCTATTTGTATACCGCTGATCTCCTTCTCTTGTCTGATTGCTCTAGCTAGGACTTCCAAAACTATTTTGAAAGGAGTGGTGAGAGTGGGCATACTTGTCTTGTTCCAGTTTTCAGGGGAAATGGTTCTGATTTCTGTCTGTTTAGCAGTATGCTGGCTGAGGGTTTCATTTACATGGCTTTTACTATTTTGGGGAAGAGACCTATCTTTTTCAATTGCCTGGAATACTTTCAGTAGGATTGATATCAATTCCTCCTTGTATGTTTTGTAGAATTCTGCTGAAAAGCCATCTGGTCCAGGGTTTTGTTTTGTTTTGTTTAGATAATTTTCTTATGACATAGTCAATTTCCTGGATTGTTATTGGTCTGTTTCTTCTTGTTTCAACTTGGGGAGCCTGTGTGATGTCCAAAATTCTTCCATTTCCTTTAGGTTTCCAAGTTTGTTTCCATTAAGTGTACATAGTAGTCTCTGATAATCTTTTTTATTTCCTCGGGGTTAGTTGTGACTTGAACTTTTGCATTTCTGATTGTGTTTATTTGAGCTTTTTCTCTCTTTTTCTTGATCAGTCTAGCTATGGGACCATCAATCTTGTTTATCCTTTCAAAGAACCACCTTTTTATTTCTTTGATTTTTTGTATCATCTTTTTGTCTCCTATGTCCCTCATATGGGCTTTTATTTTGGTGATATGGATTCTTCTGCTGAAGTTAGGGTTTTGGTGGTCATGCTTTTCTGCCTCTCTTAGGTGATTTGTTAGGCTCTTAACTTGTGATAGTTCCATTTTCTTCATATGTGTTTGTAGCGATATGAATTCCCCTCTTAGTACTGATTTTATGGTATCCCAGAAGTTTTGGTAAAAATGTTTTTTCATTTTCATTTGTTTCCAGGTATCTTTAATCTCTGCTTTGATTTCCATATTGACCCAGGAGTTGTTTAGTATCATGTTGTTTAGTGTCCATGTCTTTGTGGGTTGTTGGGGAACATTGTTGATGTTGATATTTATTTTTACTCCTCTGTGGTCTGAGAAGGTGCATGGCAGTATTTCAACTTTGTGATATTTGTTCATGCTTGATTTATGGCTGAGAAGGTGATTGATCTTAGAATATGTTTCATGTGATATGAGTAGAATGTATATTCTGTGGTTGTTGAGTGGAGTGTTCTGTAGGTATCAGTTAAGTCCATTTGGTCAAGCATCATGTTGAGGTTCCTGGATCTCCTTGTTGATGTTTTGTCTTGATGATCTATCTAGGTTCATGAGTGGGCTCTTTAGGTCCCCAACTATGATAATGTTAGATTCAATATCTTTTTTAAGTTTACCTAGAATCTGCTTAATGAAAGTTGGTGCTCTGGTGTTGGGTACATATTATGTTTAGGATGGATATTTCTTGTTGATGGACTGAACCTTTTATCATTATGTAGTGGCCTTCTGTATCTTTTTAAATTTTTGATAGCTTAAGGGATATTTTGTCTGATATTAAGATTGGGACTCCTGCTTTCTTTTGTGTTCTATTTGCCTGAAATTTTGTTTCCCATCCTCTTACTTTGTGTCCTTTCTGGTTAGATGAGTTTCCTGGAGACTGTATTGCTGCCTCGTGGTATTTTATCCATTTTGCCATTCTATATCTTTTCAGTGGTGCATTTAGTCCATTCATATTCAGGCTAATTATTGAAATGTGAGAGTTTATCCCTGTCATGTGCTTCTTATAGAGTTTGTTGTCATTGTTGCTCTTTGTTTTCTTTCTTTGTAATTTGGGTTGATTCATGTGTGCTTTCAATTTTTTTCCTGTATTCTTGTGAGGGGCATTGCCATTCTTTTTTTCCTTTCCTTTGTGTTTAATACTTTCTTAAGTGTTTCTTGTAGAGCTAGTCTGGAGGCAGCATAAGCTCTCAGGGATTGAATGTCTGGAAAGATTTTAATTCTCCATCACTGATGAAGCTTAGTTTAGCTGGGTAGGTAATTCTTGGTTGAAATTGTTTATCGTTGAGAACTTTGAAGATTGGGCTCCAAGATCTCCTTGCTTGAAATGTTTCTCTGTAAAAGTGTGCGGCTATTCTAATTGATCTTCCCCTGTAGGTAGTCTGACCTTTTTCTCTTGCTGCCTTTAGGATTTTTTCTTTTATACCTACTTTGTGTATGCGAATTACTATGTGACTAGGAGTTGGTCTACTCATTTGTCGTCTTTCAGGGGTTCTCTAAATCTTATGTTTGAATGGTTGTGTCACTGATGAGATGAGGGTGTTTTCTTGGATAATTTCATGGAATTTTGTTCCAGGGTGGTCTCTGTCTCTCTTTCTGCCTCAGGAATTCCAATTACTCTTAGGTTTGGCCTCTTGAAATAATCGCTCATCTCTTGAAGGTTTTACTATGTCTTTTTGAGCTTCTTTTCTATGTTTTTGACAGTTTGGGTTAGTTCCATATTTTGGTCCTCAAGTTCTTAGATTCTTTCTTCTGTTTGGCTAATTCTGCTTGCCATGCTTATCAGTTTATTATTTACTTCATTCACTGCATTCTTTATTGCTGTTATCTCAGTTATCAACTACTTCGTTCTTTCCTCTTGCCTCTCCTTGATTCTATTTAGTCTATTATTAATGTCTTGATATCTGGGTTTGCAGCTTGAGACCAGTCATTCTGGGGGCTCATCATTGTTTGCATTCCGGAGTCTGTATTCTCAGTGTCTGACCTCCCAGGGCTCTGTGTGAGACCCATATTCTTCTTTTGGTTTTTCTTCATCTGTGTAGATTTTCCTCCCTCCTTTTTCCCCCTCTTCTTTAATTCTGTTGTCCAGGGATAGGGGGGAGGGGTAGCCTTTACTTCTGTTTGTTCAAACTGCTATTCTTCCTTATGTGGATCCTCTGTCTTTGTTCAATTCTAAAGCTGGACTGTGGTGGAAGGCTGTATTTTTTGCAGTTTTGAGATTTAATTGAGGGGGGAACTTTGATTCAGAATCTATCTGCTGATCTCAGTATCCACTCACAGGTGTGTGGGCTCCCTGGAACCCACTCCCCACTGCCTTACAATCTGTCCATGCAGTGGGGGTATAGGTTTGCTCCCTGAAAGTGAAATGAGTTATGAAAAAGGAAGGGGGGGGTGAAAGGAAGTTGGAGTGAGAGGAGTGAGATGGAAAGCAGACAGATGTACCAACTAACAAATGAAAAGAGACACAAACAAAGACAGAAAAGAGTGAAAAAAACTAAAACATACAGACAATCATACAACCACACAAACCGATAAATCCCCCCCCCATTGATGTACTCTTTCTCAAAAATACACATACACAGACAGGAAGTCTAAAAAAAACAGTAATTAAATAACAGAACCAAAGCAAGTACAAATATGTTCTTGAAATGAAAGAAAGAGAGAAAAAGAAACTATAACAAAAAGTAAACAAACAAAATTGAGCAAAACAAACAGACAAAAAATAAAATAAAAACCTTGCTCTGAGGTTGTGGTTCCTGTAAGTCCAACTTCCTTTCACTTCTGATCTCCAGCCCCTCTCTTCTGCTCTCAGGGTAGTCTGATAGGGTTGCTCTCAACTTGGGTCAGATACCCCAGGCCTACTGCAGGAGGAGGGTGGATCAGATCTGAACTCACCAGGTTTTCTGCCTTTCAAGTCTGCCACTTAGTTCTGACCTGTCCGTGTCCAATCCAGCATGGGGGAGGGGCGTCTGTCTCTCCAAGTTTGATGAGATTACCTCTAGGTCCCAAGTTGGAGGCTGGTTGGAACTAGGTGGGGCAATGCAGATCTCTGCCTGGTCCCAGGACAAAGAAAATGACTGTGGTCAGTGTTTCCTCACCAGGGGTGGGGCTCCTCTCCAGCTCTCCCCGATCTTCTCTCTTCACAGATCAGATCGGGGCTCTGACCACTTTGCTATGGCAGCTGAAGGTGTGGGCCAGATGCCAAGCGATGAGAATCAGCTGAATTCAGCAAGCTCTTCCCAGAAGAGTCCCGAGAGGAGCAGATGATCCTGCACACCAGTGGCTCCAATCTCCAGGTGGTGGGGGGTTGCAGTCACCCCCAGAGGACAGTCCCGGGTATATGAACCTGAGACTCCCCCCTCAGACAGACTTTCACTTACCCACCAGCACACACCTACTCATGCCGAGTCTTTAAGGACGCTGGATTTTGCAGAGACTCTCACAGTCTGACCTGTCCCATCACCATCTTGTCGGAAGTCCCTCCTTGTATGTTTTGTAGAACTCCACTGGAAAGTCATCTGGTCCAGGACTTTTTTTTGTGAGTAGTTTTCTTATGACAGAATCGATTTCCTGGGTTGTTATTGGTCTATTTAATGTTTCAATTTTTCTTGTTTCAATCTTGGGAGGTTGTGTGATATCAGAAAGTCCTCCAGTTCATTTAGGTTTTCGAGTTTGTTTCTATACAGGTGTGATTAACAATCTCTGATAATTTTTTGTATTTCTTCAGGGTCTGTTGTGATTTGATCTCTTGCATTTCTGATTGTGTTTATTTGGGCTTTTTCTACAGTGTTGGTGGGAATAAAAATTAGCACAACCTCTGTGGAAAACAGTGTGATTATTCCTAAAAGATCTTTCTAAAAATCAGTCTTTCATATGACCCAGCAATCCCCCTTCTGGGAATATTCTTGGAGGAATACAAATCACCCTATGAAAAAGATATCTGCACACACATGTTTATTTCAACATTATTCACAATAACAAAAACGTAACCAATCGTGCAGCCCATCAAAAGTGAACTGGATTAAAAATATATAGTCTATGTACACAATGGAATACTATGCAACCATAAAGAAGGGCAAAATTATGAACTTCACAGCAACTTGAATGGACTTAGAGTCTATAATACTGAGTGATCTGTCACCAAAACAAAGAACTGAGTACCACATGTTCTCACTCATAAGCAGACCCTGAGCAATTATCTAATACTATAAGAAAGGGATTGACTGTAGTGGGAAACTGTTGGAGTTGGGAGAGGGGGGACACACTTTATCAGCAAGCATACCTGATCTCAAACCAGGTGAAGTGGGGATCAAAGTGAGGCCCAAACTTTACCTGTATAATGATCACTTGTATACCTCACCCTGAATTGTACCTCACATCTTTAAAATAAAAAATTAAAAAAAGAATACATTTAATGAATGAAGTACAAGCCTCATACTGAAAACTACAAAACATTGTTTAACAAAGTAAAAAAGATCAAATAAATGAAAAGCTATCTCATATTCATGGATTGAAAGACAATACTGTGAAGAAGGAAATACTTTCCTAATTGATCTACAGATTTAACATAATTCTTAGCATAATTCCAGATACATTTTTTTTTTGCAAAGAAATGACAAAGTGATTTCATTTACTTGAAAATGCTAAGAATCCAAAATAGTCAAAACAAACTTGAAAAAGAGCAAAGCCAGAAAACTCAAATTTCCCAGTTTCAAAACTTACTACAAATCTATAGTAATCAAGACTGGGAGCAAAAGATAATTTCAAGTTCATGGGGGTCAGGAAGATGGTGCTGAGCCAGTCAGACTATGCAAGTCCTGGTGTGAGTAAGTGAATGTATGGAAAATTTTGTGTATGAGCTGGTGAGTGAGTGGGCATGTGAGTGACTGAATGAGTGAGGGCCGGGGAACCAGTGGCCTGGACTCTCCTGTTGCAGCAACTGATGCTGCAGCTGCTCAGCTTGGACCCTAGCAATTCCTGGGGCACAGAAGCCAAGCACGATTTTTTTTTTTAATTAAACAAAACCTTTCCTGAGAAGAAAATACTGGGAGAGACTGACTAAGTGGGGGCTCATGAGCAAGTGGCCAGGGCCCTCCTGGTAAAGCAGTTGGTGTTGCAGCTTCTCTGCTTGGTCCCTTGTACATCCCAGGTCACAGAAGCAGAGCACCATTTTTTTTAATGGACAAAGTTTTCCTGTAAAGAAGCAGCAGAGAGAGACTACTGGCTCCAGGCTCTGCCTCACCACTTCAGCACCTGGCTGGACACTGGCAGCAAGGGCTGTGGAGGGAGCTCAGAAGCAGAGACCCACCAGAGAAGACGAAAGAGGCACCCTGCCAATGTCTTGAAAGCAAGACAAGAAAGTGCTGTGACTTGCTCATTACGGAGCAACAGACACGATATCTGTGACTGGTGGATTAGCTACTCAGGGGTTGATCATGAACCAAAGGGAATATTCCAAAAGCACAAACTTCAGAGGGACCTGATCAGTGCTGAGTCTCAGGCACCCCACCCCCTACCCTGATTCAGCGGTGGGACAAAGGATGCGGCCAGAAAAGGATGGGGAAGAACTCCAAAGAGATCAGTGAAGAGTCTGGGGCTGACTCAATGCCCCTCCTCCCCAGCAATCCTCTGAATGTCAGACTCACACAGCCGGGGAATGACTGAGAGGGACGAATCCATGAAGACCTAGACTTCAGTTGTAATAGGAGAACTCCATTCCAGGATAGGCCTGGCTGGGGCACCCCCACGGGTAGAGAGTACATACCTGGGGAGGAGACAATCCCGCACTCCGCACCAGAGGGGATCTCCCTGACCATATGAGAGTGGGAGGGGAGGACTTCAGCCCCACCCACCCCCACTGCCCCTCCTCCTTCCCTGCTCCAGACACTGGGGAGAGAGTGAAAGAGGTGGAAGCTCTGCTGAGATAGCAGAGAAGACGAGAGGAACAATTACAGAGCCTGCCACAAAAGGGCAGGGTTTTTTCTTTTTATAATTTTTTAATTTAAAATTTTTTTTTGCCTGTTTGTTTATTAGTTCATCTATTTTAAAAATATTTTTCCTTTGTGCATGAATGTGTATGTGAGGGTTTGATCTGCATCCCCCCCATTTTTTTTTCTTTTTCTTCCTTCTTTTGTTTGTTGTTTTCTGTTTATGTGTGTATGTGAATGAATGAGTGTTCCTCTTTCAGTTTTGTTGTTGTTGGTTTGTTTTTGCTTTATTGTTCTTCTCAATTTTATTTTTTATTTTAAGATGTGTGTCAATATATGCGTGAGGGTTCAATATGAATTCCTTTGTTTTGTTGTTTTGATTTTTTTTTTGTAGTTGTTCCAGTCTTTCTCTTTTTCTTCTCCATTCATTTTGTGGTAGGCGTGTGTGTGTGTGTGTGTGTGTTTAGTTTTCTGTTGGGAGCAGACAAACACTGTCACTGTAACAGGCCTTGAGTAAAGGTCCCACGTGAAGGCAAGGTATCGCTTAATGGCACCAAGCTTGTAGGCAAGGTCTCGCATGGAAGCTCCACATCCTAGCCAAAGGCAGGCTGTGAGGAATGCAGCCTGCTACACAAAACAGTGTCTCAGATGCCCACACATCCAAGTGCACATAGTACAGATAAAGTCTTAGCTACAACAAGATAACTGCAGAACAGCTCGCCTTTTAGGTAGCAACATAATTCTGTTATGGTTTCCTCACAGATCTTGAATCCCTTCCAACTTCCCTTGTAATTATAAAATAAATGTGCTGAGCTAGTTTGGGGCCACTTCTCCTTCATCAGAGGAAAGTGTCACACCTGGCCCCAGCTTTTCTTTATGTTTTTGTGTCTATGACTTTCTTAATCTCTTGATGCTCTCTCTTGGGACCCTCAAGGCAGCCACGCGGGTCGCAGCAGTTTTCCTGGATTTTTGTTGTTGTTGTTTGTTTTGTTTCACTTTGTTGTTATTCCAGTTTGTTTTGGGGTGTGCATGTCTCTGTGTGTGTGTGTGTGTGTGTGTGTGTGTGTGTGTGCGTGTGTGTGTTCAATTGTTTTTTGCTTTGGTTTCTCCTTTCATTGTTCTGTGTTCTTTTTTTCTTTCCTTTTTTTTCTTTTAATTATTGTCCATCTTATTTCATTCTATTTTCTCTGTGCTCCTCATTGCTGTCAATGTATATTGGACTCAGGGGGTACACACACATACTCATTGCATTGTCATATAGAGAGGTGGTGGGGAGTGGGTTTCAGGGAACACATATCACAATCAGTGAACATACATTGTAATTTGCAAGTAGTCTGAACTCTAGCTCCCCACCTTATTTGACTTTCAAAACTACAAGAGACAGCAATGCTTCCTACCCACAGTCCTGTTGCAAAATAGTATAAATTCAGAGACTGGATCAGGGAAGAATAGAAGACTGAGCAAAAATCAGAAGGGAAAGTCTCTCCTATTGACACTGAATAATGGAATTAAAGAGAAAAGCAAGAGATCTGTCACAACTGAGGAAAAAACCAAAGAAAAACCACAGATAATTTCAAGTGTAACAAAAAGGAAACTTCTGAAAAAAATCAGACCTCTGGAGCCCAAACAATGGAAGTCACCAACAACTGAACCCAGAATATGACAGGGATTAGGGAATGGATGGAAAGAGTGAATAAGACTCAAGAAAGACAAGATGTAACACTAAAGGAACTTGTAACATAGATTTTTGGCAATAAAAAATTTCATCCAGGTAACAAATAACAAGATAACAATCAAGAAAAGCAGAATTAATCTAGCCAAAGAAAGAATCTCAGAACTTGATGATCAAAACATGGAATTAAACCAATCTGTAAAAAACATAGAAAGAAAACTCAGAAAGAAAGAACAAAGCCTACAAGAAATGTGTGATTCTATCAAGAGGCCAAACCTATGCCTGATCGATATCCCAGAAGAAGATAAGGAAATGGAGAACACCTTGGAGCAAGTACACCAGGTGGTAATCCAAGAAAACTTTCCCCATCTCACTAGCGATGTGACCAGTCAAACACAAGAGATACAGAGAACCCCCACAAGACATCAAATGAGAAGACCAACCCCTAGACACACAGTAATTAGCCTACACAAAGTAGGCACAAAAGAAAAAATCATAAAGGTAACAAGAGAGAAAGGTCAGACTACCTAGCAGGGAAAACCAATCAGAATAACAGCAGGCTTATTGGAAGAAACACTACAAGAAAGAAGGAACTGGAGTCTAATATTCAAAGTCCTCAAAGATAAATAATTTCAACCAAGAATTTCCTACCCAGCCAAGCTCAGCTTCATCAGTGATAGAGAATTAAATCCTTCCCAGACATCCAATCCCTAAGAGATTATGCAGCTTCCAGACAAGCTCTGCAGGAGACACTTAAAAAGGTATTAAGCACAGAAGAAAGAAAAAAAAAAATGACCACACTCTTCCCAAGAGAACAGCAGGGCATAGAATCAACAGAGAATACAGTGCAACAAGAAACTTGAAAACACACACATACATCAACCCCAAAGCCAAAAGAAAACAAGCAAACAACCAAAAACTTCATAAGAACTTCATGACAGGGATAAACAATCACATGACAGGGATAAACAATCACATTTCAATAATTAGCCTGAATGTGAATGGACTAAATGCACCACTGTAATGACAGAATGGCGAACTAGATAAGAAACCATGACCCAATTATTTGCTGCATCCAGGAAACTCATCACACCACAAGGGAGATACACAGACTCAAAGTTACAGGATGGAAAATGAGTTTCCAGGAAAATTGATCACAAAGAAAGGCAGGAGTTATAATCTTAATATCAGACAAAACAACCTTTAAGCTATCAAAAATTATAAAAGATACAAATGGACACTACATAATGATAAAAGGTTCAATCCATCAACAAGAAATATCCTTCCTAAACATATATGCACCCAACACAGGAGCACCAGCATTTATAAAGCAACTACTAAGTAAACTAAAAACAGATATTGACTCTAACAAAATTATAGCTGGAAGTCCTAGCTAGGGCAATTAGACGAGAGAACATAATCAGGGGTATCCAAATAGAAAAAGAGAAAGTCAAGTTATCCCTCTTTGCTGACGATATGATCCTATACCTTGAAAACCCAAAAGAATCTGTCAAAAACCTGCTTGCACTGATAAAGGACTTTGTCAAAGTCTTGGAGTACAAAATAAATGTGCAAAAGACAGTTGTATTCCTATACATCAACAACACGCAGGCAGAGAACCAAATAAAAAGCACAATCCCATTCACAATAGCCACACACACAAAAAGAGAAATACCTAAGCATCTTCCTAACCAGAGAAGAGAAAGGTCTTTACAATGAGAACTACAAAATACTACTCAAAGAAATACAAGAAGACACAAACAAATGGAAAAACATTCCATGCTCATGGATAGGATGAATCAACATTGATAAGAAGTCCATCTACAGTTTCAACGCAATACCCATTAAATTACCAACTTCATTCTTCTCAAACCTGGAAATGACAATATAGAAATTCACACAGAAACATAAATGACTACAAATAGCCAAAACAATCCTTAGCAAAAGAAATAAAGCAGGAGGTATCATACTTCCAGACTTCAAACTTTACTATAAGGCTGCAGTAATCAAAACATCCTGCTATTTGTACAAGAACAGGCATATAGACCAATGGAACAGGATAGAGATTCTGGAAGCAAAGCCTCAATTTCTCAACCAACTTATCTTGACAAGGCCTCCAACAACAACCACTAGGGAGAGGAGAACCATTTCAGTAAATGGTACTTGGAAAACTGGCTAATCACATGAAGAAGATTGAAATAGAACCCCTACCTATCACCATGCACAAAAACTAACTCTAAATTCATTAAAGACCTAAATGTAAAACCCCAAACTATAAAAATCTTAGAAAACACAGGAGACACCCTTATGGAAACTGGAACTGGCAACCAAATCCTGATCAAAACCCTAAGTGCCCACATCATAACAAATAAGATAGAAATGTGACAAGCTTCTGCAAAGCCAAAGAAACTATCAAAAGAGCAGGGAGACAGCCCACAGAATGGGAGAAAATATTTGCCAACTGTATATCTGGCAAAGGCCTAACATCTGGGATCTACAAGGAACTCAAACGTGCTGAAAGGACGTTTCAAACAGCCCCGTTAAAAAGTGAATAAAAGACATGAATAGACACTTCTCAAAAGAAGACATACGGGTAGCCAACAGGCACATGAAAAAGTACTCAGCCTCACTAATCATCAGAGAAATGCAAATCAAAGCTATATTGAGATAGCACCTTACCCCAGTAAGAATGGTCACCATTAATAAAACAAACAACAAAAGATGCTGGTGAGGATGTGGAGAAAAAGGAATGCTTCTACACTGCTGTTGGGATGCAAACTAGTGCAAATTCTTTGGAAGATAGCGTGGTGATTTCTGAATGAACTAGCAATTGACTTTTTATATGACCCAGCAATCCTCCTGTTGGGAATATATCCAGAGAAACTCAAGTCATTCTACAAAAAAGATACCTGCACATGCATGTTTGCAGTTCTATTCACAACAGCAAAATTTTGGAACCAAACATGCTGCCCATTGTAGCTGGATTGGAATAAAAAAAAGTGGTGCATATACACAATGGAATATTATGCAGCCATAAAGAAGGACAAACATATGGACTTTGCAGCAACTTGGGTGAATTTAGAGTCTATCATACTCAGTGATCTATCACTGAAACAAAAGACAGAGTACCATATGTTTTCACTCATTAGTGGACCTTGAACAATGATCATCGTGCTGTGGGAGGGGGATTGGCGGTGGTGGAAAACTGCCTGGGGGATGGGATTAGCAGTTGAGGGAGACTGCCGGGGGATGGAGGAGCACACCTCATCAACAAGGGTACCTGCATTGTGAACATTTGTATACCTAACCCTGAATTGTATCCCACATCTTAAAAAAATAATCAAGGTTGGGTGGTACTTATATATGTATGTCTATACATCTATGTGTATGTGCACATGTGCATGTTTATGTATATAATCGAATTGGGGGTCCCGAAATAAAACCATACATTTATAGTCAATTGATTTTTTACTGTGGTGCCAAGACAATTCAGTGTTGAACAGAACAGTCTTCTCAGCACTTGGTGCTGAGATAACTGGATAGAAACATTCAGAAGAATTAAGTGGAACCTGATCCTTACATCACAAACAAAAAATTAATTTAAAATAGATCATAGACCTAGATGTAATAGCTAAAACTACAAAATTGTTAGAAGATAAAATAAGAGTAAGTCTCTGTGACTTTGTGTTAGACAAAGCCTTTGTCTTCTTTGTTTTTGTTTGTTTGTTTTTAGATAGGAAAACATTGTTTCTTTAGAAAGTAGATTGATGAGAGAGAGAAAAGGGGGATCCATGTCCTCCAGATTGGGGAGGGGGCCAACGCTTACAGAGAATCATGGCCTGGCCAGAGCTCAAAGAGCAGTATGACTGGACCAGAGCTTAGCAAAAGCAATGGCCAGGCAAAGCCTTCTTAAATAAGACATCAAAATCACAAGAGACAAAAGCAAAAATAAATGCGTTGAGATTCTCCAAAATTAAAAACTTTTGTGCATCCAAAAACACCACTAAGGAAGTCAAAAGACACAACAGAATGGAAGAAAATATTAAAAATTGTATACCCAACAAGTGATTGTATCTCAAATATATAAATGATTCTTACAATTTAACAATAAAAAGACAAATAACCCAATCTTTTAAATGAGCAATGAATTTTAATATTACTCCCCAGAAGATATACACATAACCAACAAGCACATGAAAACATGCTCAATGTTACTACTCACCAGAGAATGCAAATCAAAACCACAGTGAGATAACACTTTCACCCACTAAGATGATTAAGATAATAAAAGACAGACAATAGCAAATATTGTTGAATATGTGGAGAAATTGGTGAGAACACAAAATAGCACAGCCTCTTTGGAAAGCAGTTTTGCTGCTTTAAAGAATGCTAAACATAGAGTTACCATATGAGCCAGCAGCTCCATTCCTGAGTATATACCCAAAGGAAGTGGAAAAATTTAGTCCACATAAAAAACTGGTACACAAATGTTCTTAGCGAGATTATTTATGATAGCTAACAGTAGAAGCAACCTAAATGCTCATCAACTGATGAATGGATAAATGTGTTATTTCCATTTCATGGAAATATTCAGCAACAAAAGGAATGAAGTACAGTATATTAGTACATGTATACTTTATGTACATGAATATTAGTCTCCAATACCAGAGACTGGATGGTTTAAACAACAGAAATTTATTTTCTCACAATTGCAGAGGCTAGAAGTCTGAGATCAGAGAGTTGACAAGTGTTGGTTTCTTCTGAGGCCTCTTTCCTTTGCTTGTAGGTTGCTATCTTCTCC
This sequence comes from Tarsius wallacei, assembly GCA_963574415.1. Lineage (NCBI taxonomy): Eukaryota > Metazoa > Chordata > Mammalia > Primates > Tarsiidae > Tarsius > Tarsius wallacei. The sequence goes on along the minus strand of CAUYQG010066898.1, from coordinate 9,825 downwards.
TCCATGGTCTTCACATGGTCTTTCCTCTTTACATGCCTTTGTCCTAAGAAGAGCTCTCGTCACATTGCATTAAGGTCCACCCAAATGAACTCATTTAACTTATCCTTTTTTTAGAGACTGTATCTCCAAATACAGTCACATTCTAGGGCATCAACATATGAATTTTGAGAGGATGAAATTCTACCAATAAAAAGATGTTACAGCCTGGATGAAACTTGAAACCATTTTGCCACATGAGAGGCCAATCACAAAATAATACATTTTTTTTTTTTTTTTTTTTGAGCAGGAGTCTCACTCTGCCGCCCAGGCTGGAGTGCAGTGCCACACTCATGGCTACTGCAGCCTCGACCTGCTGGGCTCAGGCGATCCTTCTACCTCATCCTTCTAAGTAGCTGGAACCACAGGCACAAGCCACCTCATCCAGCTAATTTTTTGATTTATTGTAAAGATGAGGTCTTGCCAAATTGAACAGGCTGGTCTCAAATCTCTGGACTCAGGCAATCCTCTTGCCTCTGCCTCCCAAAGTGCTGGGATCACAGGCTGAGCCACCTCACCCAGCTAAGACCACACTTTGTTTGTTTCCATTGATATAAAGTGCCCAGACTATGCAAATCTATACAGATAGAAAGTTAGTTAGCAGCTTTCCAGGTCTGGAAACAAGGTTGAAACGAGGATGCAAAGTGGCTACATCTGTTAATGGGTGCAAGTTTCTTTGGGGGCAAAACAAAATGTCTAAAATTAGACTGTGGGAATGGTTGCAAAATTCTATGTCTATACTAAAAAACACTGAATTATACATTTTAAACAAGTAAATTTGGGGTATTTGGATACCTTAATAAAGATGTTTAAAAAATACTCATGTGCAACCAATGAATCATTCTATATTTTCCAAAGGTTTGAGCTCCCATTGTGCCCAGTGGCAGTCTACCCCAGATTAACTCAGTCTTTTCAGGATTAAATTTAGGCAGTTTGGGATTTCTCCCTCTCCTCTTTTCTCCCTGAAATGATATAAGCACCCAAGGCCTTACACAGATTGTTAGAAGAGAAGACACCTGGTTGGTTGGTGTGTTCATGTTAACACCTGTTGTGATCCACATCAAGTCACTGGTAAAGCCATTATTCTGGGTGACCTCAACTGGCCCCCAGTTCTTGTGTCCTTGCTTCATTCCCATACTGCCTCCCATCCCCAGAGCAAAACCTAGAAAATAAGTAGTCTTCCCTCTCAGCTGTCTTTCACTCCCTTCTCAGGCACAGGGAAGACACCTGCCCTCAGGCCTTTCTGCCCTCAGCACCTTTGCTGCCAGTGTAGCTCAGGGAGACCCAGTTAAGCTGCCACTTCTGAGTTCTATCTTAGGAGTTGGACATAAATTCTCACATCTCCACATTTTTCTTCGTTCTATTGCCTTCTCACTTGAGCCTCATAACAGCCCATGGGGTGAAGGGAAGGGAGAAGAGCCCCTTCCTCTCAACTGTCACCAGCATTTAACTTCTCTGGTCCAAAGGACGGTTTTAGTCTTCTTGGACTGGGTAGGGAAGATTGTGGGGGAAAGTGAAAGTAAAAACTGGCTCAACAAGTATCCATTCAATACATATTTTTTCATATATTCTGTATACCTGAGTCAAAGCTTTTAAACTTAGCAGTCTCAAATATGATGCTTCTGTTCTCATACCTGGCAAACTCTAGTGGGGAAAGGACAAAGGTTAAAAATGACATCTTGCCATACCAACTAAATGTTTTATACTAGATGCTTTGGTTACATGAACTATGTGCATTTTTCATACAAAGGAATATTAAATAGCTACAATAAACTATGCAGAACAATGCTGAATGATAAGTGAGGTAAATTTCAATTTGTATAAAAATATATCACATGCCCAATGAAAAGACTAGATAAACATTCATCAACAAACTCTCAGTGATTATCTCTAGGTGATGGGATTATGCACGTTTAAATTTTATTCTAGTTTTCTTTTTTTGGTACTTTCAAAATGTTACAATGAATATGCATTACTTATATAATAAAAATCAAACAGGGAAACTGCTAGGGAAGGGAGGGGCATATCTCATGAACAAGGGTACCTGCAAGATCAATGTTTTTATACCTAACCCTGAATTGTACCCCACATCTTTATAATAAATAAATAAATTTTTTAAAAAAGAAAAGGGTGCTAAATGAATTATAGTATTGTCTGACCCCAAGGGGCATTTGACAAGGAGGCATTCTTCTCTGGGCACCCTGTAGGAGATAAGCTTCATCCTAGGGATAATTCGGGAGCCCTTGGGCTTCCTGCGGGCTTAAAACTGAGTAAATCTGGTGTTCTCAAAAGAAGCTTCTCTGAATAGAGCAAGGGTGATGGCAGGGGCGAAGAGAGATGGAGGAAGACCTCTGAATAGGAAGGAAACCTCTAAAGCCATATTGTGAGAGCTAAATAATAGAACAGCTATTGGCTGCATTGCATTAGGCTTTTAATACCAACCGTAAGGATTTTCTAAATATAACAAAAATGAAGGCTTTGGAAGACAGAGACTAAATTCTTTTTAAAGGTAGTATGGAAAGTGTAGGGAATAAGACGATTCCAAATTTCATGGTCCCAGGATGCTCTAGAACATATAACAGAAACTCAACCAACTCATCTTTGACAAAACCTCCACCACCAACCACTGGAGAGAGGAGAACCTATTCAGTAAATCGTGCTGGGAAAACTGGCTGACTACATGCAGAAGATTGACCCCCACCAATCACCATACACAAAAATCAACTCTAAATGATCAAAGACCCAAACCTAAAACCTCAAACTATAGAAAATGCAAGAAACACCCTTATGAAATCAGAGTAGACAACCAATTCCTGATCAAAACCCCAGATGCCCATGCCATAAGAGATAAGATAGACAAGTGGGACCTCATTAAACTGAAAAGCTTCTGCAAAGCCAAAGAAACCATCAAGAGAGCAAAGAGACAATCCATAGAATGGAAAAAAATGTTTGCCAACTATATATCTGTCAAACACCTAACATCCAGAATCTACTAGGAACTCAAACGTGCTGAAAGAAAAAAAAAAAAGAAATCCCCATTAAAAAAAGGACAAAAGAAATGAAGAGATACTTCTCAAAAGAAGATATACGGGCAGCCAATAGACACATGAAAAAGTGCTCAGCCTCACTAATCATCAGAGAAATGTAAATCAAAACCACATAGTGATACCACCTAACCCCAGTAAGCATGACCATCATCCCATCATCAATAACTCAAAAAATAGCAGACGCTGGAGAGGATGTGGCAAAAAGGGAACACTTCTACACTGTTGGTGGGAGTGTAAACTAGTATAGCCTCTGTGGAAAACAGTGTGGAGATTCCTAAAAGATCTAAAAATCAACCTTTCATATAACCCCACAATCCTCCTACTGGGAATATAACTGGAATAATTCAAATCACTCTATGAAAAAGATAGCTGCACATGTATGTTTATTGCAGCATTGTTCACAATAGCAAGAACATGGAACCAACCATGCTACCCATCAAAAGAGGACTTGATTTAAAAAATGTGCTACATACACATTATGGAATATTATACAGTCATAAAGAAGAACAAAATCATGAACTTCACAACAACCTGTATGGACTTAGAGTCTATAATACTGAATGATCTTTTACAGAAACAAAGAACTGAGTATCACATGTTCTCATTCATAAGCAGGCCTTGAACAACTATCATAATACTACGAGAAAAAGATTGGCAGTAGCAAGAAACTGCGAGGGCAGGTGGGAGGTGGGATTGGCAGTAGTGGGAATTTGCCTGGGGAAGGGGGGGCACACCTAATCAACAAGGGTACCTGCATAATGAACATTTGTATACCTAACCCTGAATTGTACCTCACATCTTTAAAATAAAATAATTAAATTTAAAAAACAAAAAAGAATGGCCATCACTAATAAAACAAACAACAGATGCTGGTGAGGATGCGCAGAAAAGGGAACGCTTCTATACTGCTGGTGGGAATGCAAACTAGTTCAACCTCTATGGAAAACAGTGTAGCGATTTCTAAAATAACTAGACATTTACCTTCCATATGACCCAGCAGTACCCCTACTGGGACTATACCTGGAGGAACTCAAAGCATTCTACAAAAAAGATACCTGCACACACATGTTTATTGTAGCAATATTCACAATAGCAAAAGCATGGAAACAACTTCACTGCCCATTGAAACTGGACTGGGTTTTTAAAATGTGGTACATATGCACAAATGGAATATTTCTTTTGTGTGTGTGTGTTAGAGTCTCACACTTGTCACCCAGGCTGGAGTGCAGTGGCACGCTCATGGCTACCGCAGCCTCAACCTGCTGGGCTTAGGCAATCCTTCTGACTCAGTCTTCCAAGTAGCTGGAACTACAGGCACAGGCCACCACACCTGGCTAGCTTTTATGATTTATTGCAGAGACGAGGTCTCACCAAGTTGCCCAGGCTCGTCTCGAACCTGTGGGCTCAGGCAATCCTCTTGCCTCGGCCTCCCAAAGTGCTGGGATTACAGACTTCCACCACTGCGCCCAGCCGGACAATGGAATATTTCACAACCATAAATAAAGACAAACATATGGACTTCACAGCAACTTGGATGGATTTAGAGTCTATCATACTCAGTGATCTACCCAGAAACAAAGAAGAGTACCATGTGTTCTCACTCATAAGTGGACCTTGAACATTTACCATAACACTCTAAGAAAGGGATTGGCAGTAGTGGGATACTGCGGGGGGTGGGGGGGATGCGCAACACCAATAAAGGTACCTGATCTCAAACAAAGTGAAGTGGGGACCAAAGGGAAGCCCAAACTTTACCTGTATGATGCCCACTTATATACCTAATCCTGAATTGTACCTTACATCTTTAAAATAAAATATATTTATAAAAAATAAATAATAGCAAAAAAATTGGAATCTAACTGCCTTGTATAGCTATTAATAAGGACTTCCCAACACCTGTGTTGCCTTAAAGCCCACACACAAATTAACATTTAGTAGAGGTTACAATTTTATGCCCTTCCTTTACAATCTTTTGTTATTCTGCTACCCACCTTCCTGACCTTCAGGAATAATGAAGTTTATGCCTGGAATTTGTCTAAGGTGACATTGAAGTGATTTCTGACTTCATCTAGAAAAGGTTCTAAAGATCATCTTTAATAATCTCTCCTAAAGCCATTAGAAATGCCATCCTGTGATGGACCAATAATGTCATGTTACTCAGTCTTTCTCAGTAGCACCAAGGTCTGCTTTATGGGAAATTATGGCTGCTCTTTGTGACATCAACTGCAAAAGCATTAAGGATATATATTAATGTTACATTCCTAAATATCCTTTAGAATCTATTTTGGAATTATCTTTCAGAAAATTATTCAGAACCTCTTTGTACATAATTATGTGATTCATGTGAACCATCATTTGGGACATTAGTTTTTTGGCATCTGTATCTGACACAAAACAAGTTACTCTTGAAATCATTGAAACAACATTCAGAATTGTTCTACTACACCACTAGTTTGGACAAGTCTTTTCACCTTCATAAATCTCTCCTGTCTTGTTTTTAAATGGGAAAAATAATGTCATGTAATTAAATGAAAAATTATTTGAAGCATTTTACAAAGAGCAAACACTTCATTCTGAAAAGCAATATTTCTCTGTATTTATCCTTTTTTTCTGAACCCTGTTTTTTAAAACTTGATGGGAGTATATAATTAATGGGATCAGTAAGAATATAGTGTTATACTTCCATTAATACATTATTGGCCTCCAAATTCTCTATTCTTTAGAAAGCTGAGGAAGAAATTACCTTACGTACTTCATCTTCATAATTACATGGATTCTGCAAGTTCCTCTATCAATTTTTATCTTTCCAAGTCATAGTTCTATTTTAGAAGCCTGTCTTCAAATAGGGATTCCTTTATCCCATACAGTAAAGCCAAATCACTTCTGGGAGACAACAGGGGAAGATATTCCAACTCTGACAACACCCTATCCATAGGTTCATTTCAGAATTTAAACATTTCCAAAATTTTAACTATTGTTTATGAAAACCTTAAAATGAGGATTTGGTGATCAGATTTATTTTTTTGTTGTTGTTAAGATTTTATCATCCTATGCTTGACTACTTCTAGTCATGTCTTGGGTGCCTACTATGTTTCCCACACTCTGCTAAGGATAAGATTCTATTAAAATAATAGAGATAGTATCCTTATCTTTAAAACTTATAATCAATCAGAAGGTGTGTTATATATAAGAAACACAAAAGCAATAAACATTTAGTAGAGAATGCTGAAAAGTGTTGTTAATCACAGGACATTCATTCATCATTCCCGTTTCTGTGCTGTCTGACAATACTGGTAATCTGGTAATGCTACAAGATTAAGGTAGTGAAGAGTACAAAATTCTACAGACTCGTAACCTTAGAATTTTTATGTAGAATAAGATTTATCATAACTTTCTTTATATTATCCTTCCAATTCAGTGGCTTCCCCTGCCCACTATATCATAACCCATACCTCAAAACAAGCAACAGAGGACTGATACCAGAAGGGGAAAAGAAAGCATTGGTGTTTGCTTTGTTGATCTAATTTGGGAACACCAAAGTCCCCTATTGGAGAGAGATCTGTTATTCTGGCCAATCATATTTGAGTAGGCTTCATCTAAATCAGGGTGCCACTGACACCTTTGTGCCAATGATTCTGTTCTCAGAAAGATCTCCCTTTCCAATGCCAGTATCAATACACAAGATAAACACCCTAGGTACTCAGTTCTGACAAGAAAAATGAGAAAATCAGACATCCTATCTCTGGCTTTATGCTTACCATGCACACGACAATGAAATTTTCTAATTACAAACAGGATGTAGAGTTTCACGCAGAATCTAGGATATTAGAGTGTTTTAACTATCCTAAAATATTTTTTTTCTAGGGAACAAAAGGAATATGAATGAAGATGAAACAGAGTAGAAAGGGCTGGAGGAGCTTTGAAATAGTTTCTGAATCCTTTTACTTCCATGAGTCTAGTGCCCTCATTTTATTTATTTGCAGGCCTCCCCAACCCAAGGCATGGTGTAATTAATGTTGCTTCAGGTGAAATGGATTGTGCATACTATGGCTATTTAGAGAGGAAACCTCAGGTTGGTTAGTAAACTAGGAAACATATTATGGAAGAGTAGGGTTTCAGCCACCTAAAAATGGTAAAAGATTTCAAAAGGCATGGTGAAGTGAGGAAGACATTCTTCAACATACAGTACTTAAAGTTGACTCACATAAAGCATACTTCCTGTTTACAGTTTATCCTTCATTCTAATCTTTCCATAGGTTTGTGTCCCTGCACTCCCTGGTATGGAAGGAGATCTGGGACACAGAAACAACAAACTTATTAAACGAAGTTTTTAATGTCAAACTGCAGGTTATTTGTTTAGCCAAGAAAAAAAAAATGTTAAGTGGCTAATTTACAAGTCTCTTCCATAAGCCTCACAGACTGTAAAGTGTTTATTTTTTGAAAAAATATATACTAAATACTCTACCTGGATACTGTCTAAGTTAATCACTATATTCAAAGAAAAGCATCAATACCAGAATCTCATACCAAGAGTATAATTCAGAATAATGGTTTTATTCCCTCCACTGTAATCAGCTGCTGCTGGTTTATCTATCTGGCAGATTTTATGACTTATCTGTTTCAGTGTTGCTATGGTTATCCCAACTTCTTCCCTTTGGTCTGTTAACAATGAATATTTTAGAGATCTTGTATTTGATACTTTTACTGATTTTTTTTCAACTTCATGATATGAAGCTAGAATCAATATATTTTTTCTTCCACTTCAGTTATTTATGAGAACATAATCTCATTGGGTCAGGCCTGAAAGAAATCTTATTGTGGATAAGTTAGGATTTGAGTACAAGCAGAAATAGGACCCTCAGAAACAAGTCCTGCACTGTGGTAGGACATGTTGACTTTTGGTGCCTCTCCCAACTCCCCCTCGGGAATGACTTGCCTCTTAACTCTTCCTAGTGTTGCCCTCTAACACTTCTCTTCTTTCATCTGTCTGAGGCTAGGGGCCTGTGACCTCATTCTTTTCAGAGTCTTACACCTTAAATGGAAGAAAATATAAAACCTCAGATTCATATGTCTGGCAATGGGAATCTCAAGAGAACAGCACTCAACACATGGAAATGAATCACAAATTACACATCATCAGGCATCATAAAAGGCAAGGAAGAAAATGTATGGAGAACTTCCTCCTAAGTGTTATATCACACTGACTTTCTAACTCTAATCCAAGTGAGAAAATGCTCTGAATTATTGTTACAGCAATCAATATTTAGAATGAAGTTGAAGTGAGTGTGTCAAAAATAAACATAAGGAGCTGAGGCAGAGATCTACGACTTCCTTTATTTTATGGCAAATTGAAAATTTTTAATTGTGTAAATTTATGGGATACAAAGCAATGTTATTATTTATAAATACATTGTGGAATAATTAAATAAAGCTAGTTAACATATCACTTACCTCAAATACTTAACATTTTGTGTTGAGAACACTAGAAATTTACTCTCAGCAATTTTGAAGTGTACAATACTTTATTACTAACTATATTTCACAATGCTGTGCAATGTAATAAAATTTCCAAAACACATATTATTTAGCCTTAGTAAAGAATAAAATTCTGTCATTTGCAAAAACAGGGATGAAATTGGAGAAGATTATGTTAAATGAAATAAGTCAGGCACAGAAAATCAGATACCACATGTTCTTACTTATATGTGGAATCTAAAACAATTGAACTCTTAGAAACAGTAGAACGGTGGTTGCAGAGGTGGGGAAATGGGAGATGACTGTCAAAGGACACAAAATCTCAGACAGGTGGAGAGATCTATGGCTTCTGTTATGATTTTTCAGTTTCAGTTTTCAAGGCTATTATTTCAAATTATTTCTTCCTAGGTGTTCTGGTGCCTGGGAAATGCAAAACCTTTGTAGTTTGAAGAGAACTTTCTCCCAAGAGTATCTATAACTGAATCAAGGAGTTTACAACTCTTGTTAACTTGCCATTAAGTTTTTCTTATGAAAGTAGAACGATACATGGATATTCCTTCTCCAACTATTTATTCTAAAAATACAAACAAATCTAGATTTCTTAAGAAGATGTTTGATATTATTCCCCCCATGGTAATAAAATGCTTTTGAACTTTCTTGAATTAACTTTAGCATTTCTCAAGCATTTCTTTGCACTGATTATCCATGCTAACCACCTAGCTGGGATGTGGTTTGACTGGCACAGGTGTTTATTCCCATGCCAATTCATGTCACCAGCACTTTGCAGAGTTCCTGGCAAAACACAAATGCTCAATAAATGCTTATTGAATTGAAAATGGCCATTTTATGATCTTTGCTGACTCAAGAGATAAGACATAGATGTAATCTGATTACAGAATTTTAGTGAGATCTCTGTGGTCCAGGGATGAAGAGCCAGGGTGACACTGTTTCCTTGCATACTAACTCCCAGGACAGGGCTTTTTATTGATTTATTTATGAATCAAAAGTCTTTATTTTTTCTAGTAAATATGTATGGGAAGCATAAGCAATAAATTACAACATTTATGCCTATTATCTACTGCCCATATTTTTTCCAAAAGAGACGTGAAGTGACTCACCAAAATATTTATACATCTTTCTATTTTTTTTTCTTGAGTCTTACACCTTAAATGGAAGAAAATATAAAACCTCAGATTCATATGTCTGGCAATGGGAATCTCAAGAGAACAGCACTCAACACATGGAAATGAATCACAAATTACACATC
>CAUYQG010066897.1:0-36206 GCA_963574415.1 Tarsius wallacei | reverse complement strand
TTTTTTTTTATCCAGTCCTCTTTCAATGGGCAGCACGGTTGGTTCTATGTTTTTGCTATTGTGAATAATGCTGCAGTAAACATGTGTGTGCAGGTATCTTTTTCATAGAGTGATTTGAGTTCCTCTGGGTATATTCCCAGCAGGGGGATTGCGGGGTAATATGGGAGGTTGATTTTTAGATCTTTTAGGAATCATCAAATTGTTTTCCACAGAGGCTGTACTAGTTTACACTCCCACTAACAGTGTAGAAGTGTTCCCTTTCCTCCACATCCTGTCCAGAATCTATTGTTTTTTGAGTTATTGATGATGGCCATCCTGACTGGAGTTAGGTGGTATCTCAGTGTAGTTTTAATTTGCATTTCTTTGATGACTAGTGAGGCTGAACGTTTTTTCATGTATCTGTCGGCTGTTCGTATGTATTCCTTTGAGAAGTTTCTATTCACGTCTTTTGCCCACTTTGTAATGGGGCTGTTTGTTTTTTTCTTTTCAGCATGCTTGGGTTACTTGTAGAGCCTAGATGTTAGACCTTTGTCAGATATACAGTTGGCAAATATTTTTTCCCAGTCTATGGGCTGTCTCCCTACCCTCTTGATGGTTTCTTTGGCTTTGCAGAAGCTTGTCAGTCTGAGGAGGTCCCACTTGTCTATCTTATTTCTTATGGCATGGGCACACAGTGAGATCTAGTTTCTCCAAAAAACAAAACAAAACAAAAATTTAGCCAGGCATGGTGGCATGTGCCTGGAGTTCGAGGATGCAGTGAGTCGTGATGGTGCCACTGCATTCCAGCCTTGGTGAAAGAGTGAGATCCTGACAAAAAAAGGTCGGGTGTGGTGGCTCACGCCTATAATCTTAGCACTTTGGGAGGCTGAGGTGAGAGGATTGCCCAAGCCCACGTGCCTGGGCAACTTGGCGAGACCTCATCTGTACAAAAAATCAAGAAAAAATAACCGGGCATGATGGCACATGCCTGTAGTTCCAGCTACTTGGAAGGCTGAGGTGGAAGGATTCCCTGAGCCCAGCAGGTCGAAACTGCAGTGGCCATGAGCATGCCACTGCATTCCATCCTGGGTGACAGAGTGAGACTCTGACTCAAAAAAAAAAGAGAGAGAGACACTAGAGAACTTATTTTTTCTCCTCCACCTGTGGGCACAAGCTGAGGAAAGACCATGCAAGACATAGTGAAAAGGCAGTTGTCTGCAAGCCAAGGGGAGACTTGACCAGACACCAGTCCTGTCGGCACCTTGATCTTGAACTCCTAGTCTCCATAACCGTGAGAAAGTAAATTCCTGAGTTGAAGCCCCGCAGTCTGTGGTATTTTGTTAAGGCAGCCTGAGCAGATTAAGGCAGATGCATTGTTGAGGTCACTGCTCTGGGCCACGGCAGTTCAACTCTGCTGAGGTCTTCTGAGGAGGCTTCAGAATTGTCAGCCCTGAGGACAGTAGGTAGGGACAACATTTGACATTGGCTTCTCTCCCCTACTGCGTGAGCCCTGGGAGTGTTAGTTCTCTTGCCCTTGTGGGCTGTGTGTGCACGGGCCTAGGCAACTCTTAGCAGCCTCTATGGTCTTGGGGAAGACCCTGGGCAGAAGTGAGGTTGCAGGGCGCATGCATGGCGCTGTGAGCTTGAAGTGAGCTGAAACTTGCATGCAACGGTCCGCTGAGACATGGCTGAAATTAGGGGTGAGGCTGAGAGCATGTGAATTGGGGCATCAGATGTGTCTGCTTGTGGACACCTGCTCCAGGTGGGGGAATCAGGGTTCGGGAGGCCTGGGATTAGGAAGTCGGGAGTGAACAAGCAGGCAGGCTGAGCTCATTGGTGGATGTCAAAGTCCGGCATGTGGCCAGAGCTCTGGGGAGTGTGAGGGGGGTTAACAGCCGCGTAGGCTCTTGGATGGTGAATAAATGGAAGCTGTCAATTCTCCACAAAACTCAATTTCTGTTTTTCTTCTCCTTGCCTCTTGTGTGATGTTATACAACCTTTCACTGTTGCTACTTACATGAGTAAGATCAACTTCTAGGAGTTTTAACTTTTCTCATTTTTCTTGTGTTGGATGGGGCCAGCTAATGAACAGTGAAATAACTTGATGGCAGGTGGCAGAAAGGTAGCTGAGTGTGACAAAATGTCCAGAATAACAAACATTTACTAAGCAAATGAATAATTAATTCATAAGTGAAAACTGCTTGGTCAGCTATCTTCTCTTCTGTTTTAGATCTTCTGTTTTATTTCTTTAGATTTTTTTTTTTTCTGCGCCAAGTTCCTTGTTTCATTTAGCATCTGATTTTTGGCCGATGGAATTTCTGATAAAGATGACTATCATGCTTATATCTTGACTTTGGGCGCTTTCTGGTAACTCAACCATATTGCTGGATTTTTGAGTTCTTAGATGTGATCTTGTTTTCTGAATCTTCAGGACCAGGTGAGTGGAGCCTCTGCACATGTTCACTCTTGGAAAAGCCACTCATCATCCCTTCATCAGGAGAGTCAGTGGCAGCTTTCAACAGAGAGGGACCTTAAAGAAAAATCTGTTTCAACCTCCATCACAGGCTTTGTAGCTGATGATGTGGAAGCTCATTTTTGGAGTCTGTCTCTTTGGCATTATGACCGGTGTGTGTACACAGAAGAAATAACCAGCACCATTGCAAGGGTCTTGAACTGAGTGAATTCCTTGTCCCATTGAGTTTAATGCTCACTGAGCTTATGGATACCAAGTTTCAGAATGTATTTTCCCATCCCTCTCAGTAATGGTGTGTGATAGAACAGATATTCGTGTCAATGGGCTCCTTGGCTAGATCCTAGAATTATGATATCTTTACTCAAGGTGCATAGACATCTTAATTCTTTGGTTTTCATGGTTATTGACCCCCAAGTTCTAGCCATGTGTCCAAAGAACGCATGGTAGCATGAAGGTGAGTGGAGCCTCTGCACATGTTCACTCTTGGAAAAGCCACTCATCATCCCTTCATCAGGAGAGTCAGTGGCAGCTTTCAACAGAGAGGGACTTTAAAGAAAAATCTGTTTCAACCTCTTCACTTAATAGACAAGAAGCTGAAGGCCATAGAGGTCATGCAACTTGACTGGGTTCACTGAGCAAGCCAATAGTCAAGGCCTGATTCAGAACCTAGGTGACCTAGCACTAAGGCCACTGTTGATCTGAAGGCCGGGACAATCACGGGGTCAGTGAGGATGTCTGTGACATTGGGAAGAGAACCACTCTCTTTTAAAAAAAAATTTGTTTTAAAGATGTGGAGTACAATTCAGGGTTAGGTATATGTACACAAATGTTCATTATGCAGGTCCCCTTGTTGAGGAGGTGTGCTCCCACTTCCCTGACAGTTTCCCACTACCGCCAATCCCTTTCTTACAGTATTATGATAATTAGAGAACACTCTCTTTACCCTCAGTTTGTCCTTCCTCCTTCTTTTTGACTAGTTAAGTCCAGGAAAACCACACAGCATAAATCAGACTCTCATGTATAGTATTGATATTTCTGGGTAGTTGAACTTTAGACAGCTGCTGGGTGGTTCTCTCTATATAAGAGAACCTATCTTGAGTTTTCATAAAGCTTATATGTGTGTCAACATTTTGAATTAGTTTATTATAAGAAGCTGGGTAATATTATAAGTAGATATTTATCTTTATTGCTTATATGAACCTCATAAACCCTCTTATAGGACAGTGCCATGCCTTGACTTTTAGAGCACCTTCCTCTTAACAAACTCAGAGTGTTTTATTTGTTAGGCTTCTATTTCTTAGCTTGTATTGTTTTTAAGTTGTGCTTATTCATACTCTTAAAATTGAAGATTTGTTGAGCTTTGAAAACAGATTCGTAAATTAAAACCTCCATGGGATACCATTTACCACTTAGTCTGATGAACATAACACACAGTACAAAATGCTGGCAAAGGGGTAGGAACAAAGATGGCCTCATACATGTCTGGTGGGAGCTAAATAGTATCGCCTTGATGGAGGACACCTTTGTAATGTCCATCAAAATAATTTCTCTCTCTCGCTCTCTTTCTCTCGACTCAACATTTCCATTTCTAGGAATTGGTGTTGTGGATATTCTTGAACACTGTGACATCCATGTAGGGGTATTCATAGCAGCACTGTTCCTTTCACAGTATTTAAAATTACCTCTCTGTCAGTGGGAGGCGGGCTAAATCAAGCGTAGCACACCTGTACAATGGAGGTGGCTCTTAGAAAGGCAGCTCCATACTATCAAATGAACGTAGTAAGTTGCTACCGTTGGTGTTAAAAATAGGGGAGAGATTATACACATTGTTGCCTGTCTATGTGTAGACTATTTCTGGATATAGACATAAGAAGGGTTTTCTATGGGAGGGTTACTGGGTGGCTTGGGGGTGAGGACAGGATGCGGTAAACCTTTTTTATATTTTGCGGCATTCAAGGATTCTAATTTAAAGTTTATTTTAGAAGGAAAAAAGCACGTACGCAAGTGATTTCCTATTTCCTCATTCAGTGTTTTCAATAATTATGGAACCCACTGTACTCCTTTTGTTAATCTTGCTGTGAACTCTGTATGTTGTGTATATGCACGTATATAATCATTTGTAATGTTTAAATTTATATGCATTTATATGTGACTTGAGTGGTGAGTAAAAAGAAAAATAAACTTTTAATCTGGATACTTGGTAAACTGCTAAGGTTTCTGGTACAGGCAGATATATTTGCGTATCTCAACTTTAGGTAAGTTTTTCAAAATATCTATTTAAAACAAAATAATGAGCCGGGCTTGGTGGCTCAGCCTGTAATCCCATGCTTTGGGAGGCTGAGGTGAGTGGATTGCCTGAGCCCGTGGGTTCGAGACCCACCTGGGCAACTTGGCGAGACCTCATCTCTACAATAAATCAAAAAAATTAGCCGGGCGTGGTAGCGCGCCCCTGTAGTTCCAGCTACTTGGAAGGCTGAGGCGGAAGGATCGCCAGAGCCCAGCAGGTCGAGGCTGTGGTGTCCGGGAGTGGCCACTGCACTCCAGTCTGGGCGACAGAGTGAGACTCCAACTCAAAAAACAACAGCAACAACAAAAAACCCCAAATAATGTATGTACAATTTAAAAATATGTCAAGTCACATATTGACATGTTGCTTAGCAATAGTGAATATTTAGTGAAAACTTAAAGAAATACACAGACATAGCAAACATTAATTCAGGGGGTTCAACAGTCAGGGGAAATAGAATTTGGAATTTAGGAGGGATGGGTACATGATTATTAATTACATTTTTCTTTATATCTTCTTGTATATTTCACTGAATTTTAAAGATATCTTCTTGCATGTAAACATCGCATAATTAAAAAGTTAGTATGTGGTACTAATTTATTTTCAGGGAATTATAGTCAGGCTTCTGTGAAATCAAAGATGCAGAAACAATAAGGGAATCATCGTCCCTTTATTTTCCTTGCTCTCTGTCGATCACACCAGTACCTAAAACAAAGCCTGGCAGAGGATGAGCCTTAAAAAAATGGTTGTGAAAATGAATAAACAGGTTTAAGAGCCCTGCAAGCCTCCGAGATGATGGCTGATGGGTTGTGTGATGTTCGATGCACCGTCTTGTGTAATGGGACCCCAGGTAAAGAAAGGCACATGACTGACAATGTCTACAACCTTTCAGATGGGCAACAACAACAAAAAAGAACCTCAGGAATTTTCTCAATAACTGGAAATAAAGAGGAAATACAGAGAGGTGATTGGGTCTATAATAAAATTCAGCTGCTAGCTGTGCTCCAGATCATATAACTTGGGGATGACCTTTTCATTCTCAGTAAGACTGAGATGTTGTCTTCATATGTTACACTCAGTGGCCCCCTTTGTAAATCCTATATGTTCGGTTAAGATGGATAATGTGTGTGTAACTTGATTCTACTGAGCAATGCCGTTGCTGTCTCTCATGTGTCTGTGCCCAGCCCAGGAGCCAGGTTGTGTGGGAGTGACTGGAGTAACTGGCATTTACTACGGCCCACTGTCTGTGGCAGAATAAATCATCCTTGTTTCTTAGACTAGCCATCAGCCATTCTCACATTTGTTTAATATTTAGAGGTAGGATGAAAGGAGTGTGGGAAAATAATAAATATGGTTATCCCATAATAGCTACAAAAGATGTGCTAATATATAGTGATAAAAAATGAATAATATGCTATTGTTGCTAGTTACCCCACCATATATAGCTAGTGCTGTTCAGTAAAATGATAACATGAGCCACTATATAATTTAAAATTTTCTCGTAGCTACATTAAAAATAAAAAAGAAATGGATGGGGATTAATTTGAGTAATATATTTTACTTAACCCAACATAAAAAAGTTTCACTTTAATATATGACCAATGTTTAACAGTCATTAATCAGATTTTATATTCTTTTTCTCTGCACTGTCTTTTTAATTTTATGTGTATTTTACATCTTCAGGAGGATGCTGGATTTTCATTAGAAACACTTGATCTGTATTTAGATTTTATAAAATTTACAGTAGATAAAGTAGAGTCACATGGCCAAGTTGTTCCACACATACTTAATGATTTTCCAGTAACTGAACTGGGCATCAAATTTAAAATTAAAATTAATAAAAATTAAATAAATGAAGTATTTAGTGTCTCAGTTTCTCTAGTGATATTTCAAATGGCTGGTAATCATGTATGGGTAGTGGCTGTCCTATTAGGCTGTGGAGAGCTAGAGATTGTTCTTAAATTTCTACATTAGATTTTTTTTCTGATTTCAAAAATCTGTAGTATGTTTTTGAGGGGATATAATAAAGATCAGACATATTCTTGCACTTGGGAACCTTATAAATGAATAAAACAAATGTATATATTACTCTGTGTTAAATTAGTTTTCTGAATGAGTGTTGCAGCTGTTTTGACAAACTTAATTTTGAGAACTCAAATTTAAGATCTGACATTTAAAGTGAATAACATTTTGGATGATAATTCTTTCCCAAGCTCAGGTCAAAATATCCAAGTAGCTCTTATGCTAAGAAGTTTTTAGAGAAAAAGAAAATAAATTAGGAAGAGAAAAGAAAGAGTCCCTTCACAAATAAACTGACCTTCAGAAAATATGGAAAGTATACATTCAGGGTTTCAGTGAATTGTAAGAATTAGTCAATAAGGGGATGAATAATTTAGGTACTGAGCATAGATTAGTGGAGTTTGAAATTGGGCCAGCTGACTCTGAGTATGGATTTTTTTCCAGATTTTTGACAGCTCCCATGTCACATGGGAGGTTATCGATGGTGTGTGCACATACGGAGAGTCTATCGCATCAAAGGTCGAGTCAGTTTGAAGAGAACTGTTGAAGGAAGGCTACAGTTGTTTGCTCCCCTGACAGCATGGCTTCTGGAAAGTTCTAAGAGCCCAGAGAAAGGGGGCAAGTGCTGATAGCACGCCAGTCTCCCTGTTGATATCTTGTTACGATGAATCAAATTCTGGGACTTGGGGTTTTAACAGGAAATGGAATTATTTCCTCCCCTTAAACTCACAAACCACCAAGAATCCACTGGGGATCCTTGATAGTTATCAATAACTTACAGATGTCGATTATTAACCATGCAATAATTATTAGTCACAATATTATTATTAATTTTTAGATGATGAATGGTTATTCATAATGTATAAGCACTTTTTATCTGTCAAAGTGAGGAACAGGGCGGGGTCCAGAGCTGATCTGAGTGCCCTTTGGTGGAACTGGTCCTCTGGACAGTTCATTTTTGGGGGACCGGAGAGGGTAATGCTCTTTTTTACCGCTTCCCTGCCAGCTCCCATGTCACCTTTTTGTGTGGTTATACCTTCAACCTGATGTCACACCCTGTGAGAAGCCAACCATGAGTATTTTGTGAAAGTTCCATGTCCGCATCTCTCTCAGGCACTCGCTCAGGCTGTTTGGCCACAGCCTAAACTGTACTGTGGCTGATTTGCCAGGTGTTTTGCAATCACCTGGGTAGGTAATAGTAATCGTT
This sequence comes from Tarsius wallacei, assembly GCA_963574415.1. Lineage (NCBI taxonomy): Eukaryota > Metazoa > Chordata > Mammalia > Primates > Tarsiidae > Tarsius > Tarsius wallacei. The sequence continues at coordinate 28,241 of CAUYQG010066897.1, read as the reverse complement.
GTCTCCCCTTTAAGACCGACAGGAGTGAGTGGTCAGTACATTCGCGATGATGTGTATGTTTGTGTGCTTGTGTATGTGTTTAGCTGGCACATTTCGATTATTGCTCTTAATAGAAGTTAAAAAACTGCCCTTCTAATAAATGCATGTGTATTATGGAAAATATAGTCTAACCTCGCTTAATTCCCTGCCTCGGCATTCTCCCTGAAGAGGCATGTTTTCCTCCAGGATTTAAAACTCTTCATGAAAAATTCCACTGACTTTGTTTAGAAAAATAAGGTGGTATTTTGCTTTTGTCATGAAAACAAATGGCTTATCCTTTGGGGAGTCTGTGCTCATGGCTCGGGTTGATGACCATTTTGCAGTGGATTGCTTATGCCTCAGAGCTTCTGTACGTACCATGCTTCACCTCTGGGTTCAGATTAAGTTGGACACTCATTAAAGCTTCACTTTCTGCACCTTATCCGTTTGGACAGATCACACCCCTCCTCCGACTTGAAACAGTGTCTTTTCCACATCGCTCCGACTTTGAATCGTTTCTAAAGCGCAGGCATTCAGACGTCCCTGTTGCTGTTCTGGCACTTGATTTGCGGCGTGATCTTTTTCTAGGGAGGCAGTTTCTCGACAGCTTTGTTTCTCCCGTCCAGGATAGGCAGGCAGGCCACCCCTGCGGTAGCTGATGAATCCCTGGCGCCTGTGGCACCTGGACTCCAGCTCTGCCATGTCCCTGAAGTCAGATCCCTCCCTTTCCAGGGAGCTGAGAGTCTTTGTTCCCGGCTGCCGCGTGGGGACTCTGCTATTCCAAAGAGGAGGAGGAAGAAGACTGGTACTGTGCATTCTGCCCTTAACTGCCTTTTGGGCAACAGTCTTGGAAAGAAAACACGAAAAGCAGATGTAAAAACCGAGGGTGACAGTTGGGATCTCATTAGCTTAGTGGCTGTCACAATATATCCAGGAAGGAGGCTGTGGGCATGTGGCTGACTGTGTCTGGGAAACTGGGTCTGGGAAACTGGGTCTGCACGTGTATGTGTGTGTGTGTGTGTGTGTGTGCACGCGCGTGCATGTACGCCTGCATTTCTGGAGGTGGGGCAGGCATTTCAGATTTTGCCATATAATCTGCTTGCTGAAGCTTCAAAAAAACCTGTCAACTGGGTTGGGACAGGCTTAGTTATTTTTCTTTATGGATACTTCTGTAAATATCTTTAAATTTCAACTTGGGCTTTTTAGAGGGGTATTCAATGTGAAGAATAAACATATTACGGCTTTGCCTTTTTAAAAAAAATTACTGAGGCGTGAAATGCACAGTCAAGTGCTTTAACACACTCTTAAACAAACAGCCCACAATGACAGTATTTCCTTCGAGGATGCAGGGCCTTGGTCTGATCATTTGGGAAATATAGTTGGTTCCCAGTCTCAGTGTACCACTACAGCCCTTTCTTACCCACTCCCGTCCAGCTTCCAATTCCTGAATCTTTACAGAAGGCTTCTGAAATCTATCACTTGGTTTTAATTTCCAATCAACAAAAGTGAGTCTAGAGCTTCGATGCCTGTTTTCACCTCTGACAAATCTGAGCATGGCAAACAAGGTGCAGTGCCACAGAGGTCAGAAGGGCTTAAACAGGGATGCCCCTGTGACCGGAAGATTCCCAGAGTGGGAACCAGAGACCAGGGTTCTGGACCCAGCTCTGTCTCCAGCCTGTGGGGAACCTTGCTATGATTTCCAGAAGCCTGTCCTCCAATTCAACAGCATTATGATTCCAGTGAAAATATGGCTCTTTGTGTAAATACAATAAACCCATAACCTCAGAGTTCAACCAGGAAACTTCTGGGATCCGGGAATCGGACCAGATGTCCCTCTTTTAAAAGACGTTTTATAGCTGTTCATGGCCTCATTCTGTCTTCCTGGAGGTGATGGCCAGGCCTCTCAGCAGACTGCATGGTCACTTATAGAGCTGTTCACTCGTTCTGTGATAGGTTTTACAGATGTGGATAATAACATTCTTTGGTGTTGGTGTGGCACACTAGAGTCCTGACTGGGAGAGCAATCATTCTGAGTTGGCTATTCCGCCTCCTTTGTGGTTAAATATTTAGAATATCACTCCCAGCTTTTGAGTGCATCCAGTGAGACCCTCTAAGACATCCCCTCAGTGAATGCAGAAATGTTTCCCTCCCGATCTCTCTGCTGTCTGCAGTGGGTCAGCAAGACATACACTCTCAAACACAGCACATTTCGTGCGAAAAAGACCCCAAGGCCCATTTGGCTGCATCTCAGTGAGTGAGCAAGGCCACAAGCTGAGGGAGGCTGGGGAATTTGAAATGAGGGTTGCTGTCTACTTGTGCTCTGCTTTGACTTCTTCCAACCGTTCCAACACAGCTGAGGGGAATTCGAGGAGGAAGCTGTTGGTGGCTGCTCATCCCGGCAGCCAAGATCAATGGGAATTTGTGGAGAGGCTTTCAAGGTTTGGATAGCTTACATCATTTTAGCCAAAGTAAATTGGAGGCTTGAGCGTCAGATGTGCTTTCAAGCATTTTTTTTTCCCTCTGTGGTCGTAGGGAGGAGAATGGAGAGGGGTCCACAGACCTTAATTTCCTTGGTTAATTGTCTCTTCTGAGACACAGTGGGGCTTTGGAAACTGAGCTGGTGCTGACTAGCTGTGTTGGCCACCCCCAGAAGGCTGCCGATGCACTTCCTTTGTCCCTCCCCACCCTGCCAAGGTTACCATTTGCCTTGTGTCAGCTGAGGACTTAGAACTGCTCTGCTGGGTTCGGCTCTGCTGCCAGGTCATCCTCAGCAGTAGGTGGTCCTTGTGGAGTTATGGCCGTTTGTGATAGGGTTAGGCTGGGCTCTGTGTGCTCTTCGCCTCTCCGGTGTCTGAGTCTCTGTCAGCAACTTGCTCTGTTTCTCCATTTTAAGAGCAGGGGTCACAAATCGCAGATGCCTGCAGGGCTAGGCAGATAGCATAAATGTGCACATAGGGTCGGGGCTAAGACAATAAGGAGTGGTGGGGACAGTGGCAGAGGTTGGTATGTCTCTCATCAGCTATTATTTTCGGGCATGTGATATAAAAGTTTCTTAGAGAAGTGTATTTAGGAATACCTATACGAAGATTAGAAAGGTGCGAAGGCAGGAGGGGAAGTAACACTGAAACTGGACTTCTATACACACTCAAGAACCAACCCATAGGCATTCCAACTAACAAAGAAAAGAATCAAACTCCCATCTGCAGATTGTATTTAGCTTGGGGCACAGAGAATTTGCAACTTCTAGTAGAGTCTTAAGACAAAAGAACACATTTATTGAGCACCTATTGTGTGCTAGATAATGCATTGGCATTTTTACAAATATTATCTCACATAATGCTCACAGCAACCCTGTGAAGCAGGTCTCTCACTCCTATTTTTTTTTTGCATTGAGACACTTGAGACAAAAACAAAGACAATGAGGACAAATATTTTGTTTGGGGTTATTCAGTCACAGCGTGGTGGCATTAGGATTTGACACCCCGGCTTCTGTCTTTTAGTCCCGGAGCTCCTGCCCTGTGGCTCAGGATTGCTGGACTTTGTGGCCTCTGTTCCCCCTCTGGTCTCCTCCACTCTCAGTGTTGACAGGTGTTCCCCCCCCCATCCCCTTGCCAGGGTTGTCTGCCGGCTCTGGGCTGACCCTTGACTTCCTGAGGTCCCAGCTCTCATCTGCAGCCTAGGGCCCTGCTGATACTGACTATTAGGTCCCCTTGCTGACTCCATGGTGGCGCTCACCAGAGCCATCATAGCTCCTTGGGCCTGTGGGTGGTCTTCACCCAGCCTGCCTCCATCTGAAGATCTGATTGCCCATTGGACCACCTTGAGGTTTGGATTCATCTTTGCTTGGCTGAGGCGCTTGCTGGGCCTGGGTGTGAACCTTGGCCCCCAGCCCCCTCCATCACCAGGGCTCACACTAGACAAGAGGGCCGCTGCCCTGCTCGTGTTTCTGGAACTCCTCAAACACAGTGAGTTAGAAACTGTGATCTACCGTCTGTGAAGAGGGCTTGGAGGTTGGCAGTATGCAAGGAGCGATTCACCGTGCAGAGTTGTGTTTTTTCCCTTCTTACATAGATGAGATTATAAATAAATTAGGACATTTGGAATCCAGTAAATTTAGCACCCCATGCTCAAATGCCCCAGAAACACTTTCATGTATGCAGAGTAAAGGAAGAACAATTGGTGTAAAGCACAAGAAAAAGACTTTCCTACTTGGCAGGAGTTTTCTAGGGTGTGGACATCGGCGGTGGTGGCAGACAGAGGTTTTTATTTTCAAGGGTTGGTTAGTTCTAGTTTTGCTCAGAGATCTGTTGTTGGAGTTGCCAAAAGGCAGTAGGTGTGGTGTGAAGGCCACTGGGCTCTTGTGGGAGGTTGGGTGGAATCCGATCTCGCACCCTTGATCTTTCAGGCGAATCAGAGGCCAGGGCCTGCCCAGCTGCACTTTCTCAAGGGTGTGCTCCACACCCGCCATGTGGTTATGGCTCAGGTTGGTCCTGTGGGCCGTTTTCTGGTGGAAGGGACCTGTGTTTTTATCTCCCTTCTGCTGCTTGTGTGTACCCTTGGACACGTTACTAACCTCTCTGTGTGGAATAAGGAGAGTAATAGAAACATCCAGGGTTACTTTGAGGATTAAATGAGATACTATCTGTAGAGAACTCCGAAATGCTGTGAAGTGCTGGCTATTATAAACATCAAGCCCTTCATGACAGACTTTTGGGCTTGGATTTGGATGCTAATTCCAAACGGTGAAGCAGGTAGAATGCTCTTTTTCTTGCACCAAGTAACCTTTCCACTTAGAAGCTTGCTTGCCTCAGAAAAGCAGTTCTTCAATGGGCAAATATTCCCAATCCTCCAACATTCCTTAAGTCTTTCGTCAAACTCAATTGTCCTTTCTCATATCGTGTTGTTTCCTAAATCCACACCTGTGCTTAGCTATGTTGGATTAGACAGGACCGCAATAAACTTCTTTCCAAGGATAAATAATGAAGGATCTTTCCTAAGTCTATTTCCTTTCTCACTCAAGACTAGGAGGAACCAGTTTTGTTAAATGAACAAATTTAAAATGTGAACTGTCATGCAGCTGAGACTAGATTGTGGTGGGGAAATGAGAGGCCCCGTCCAGTGCCCTTTGGATCGTGTCATCTGGATGGCATCTCTCTGACATGGCTGGTGTCGGCAGCAGTGTCTTGTGAATTAATGTCTAATGTATTTTATATGGGATTCGAGTCGACTAACAGGTGGTTGGAGAATAACATATTAAGAAATAGGACAAAGGAAGAATATGGGTGAGTATAAACCGAAATGTCAAGATTATGGGGGAAAGCTGAATGCAATTAATCAGGCTGTGTGACTTGGCGTCGTTGTTGCAGGTGGACCATTCATTTGGCTTTGAACTTCCTGGAAGTCACCTTGAAAAGAAAATGTAATGTAGCCGTCGGGGGGGGAAGGAAAATCAGTTCCTGTGAAAGTCAAAGATTTCTCATTCTTAGCTCTGTCTTGGGCTGTACAAGAAAATAGGTGAGAGGGTCAATGGCAGCCTCAACAATATCTTTTTTTTTTTTTTTAGTTGGAGTCTCATTCTGTCACCCAGACTGGAGTGCAGTGGCATGCTCCCAGCCACTGCAGCCTTGCCCTGCTGGGCTCTGGCGATCCTTCCAAGTAGCCAGAACTATAGGCAACGTGCTATTCAACAACATCTTACAGCAAAAACAGAAGCAAGGTTTTAGCCTGTTGTTACTTTTCAGGTCCCTGATAAAGCTAGGACACAGAGCTTCCAGGACCTGGTGTTGGTAGCTTGGTAGGTGATCATTTTGGGTCAATGTGTTTTAAACACATAGCCTGCTATGGCTGTATTGGCTCTGCCGCAGGACGGGGAAAAATAACTTCACTTACGCAGAGCCAAAGGACACATGGTGTTTTGAGGAAACTCCAAAGATAGCCCACGTGCTTTCTGTTGTGCCTGGGAAGATCTGAAGAAGAGGAGACTTCGCTTACTCCTGGCTTGAATTTTCTAAGGCAATCTGGGCAGCCCTGGCTGTCTGAGATAACCACCAGCCGCTTCACTAGTGGTGTGGGAGCCAAGCCAGGCCCAAGTTTGGTTTTATGTGTAAAAATGGTCCCTTTGAGTAAGGACATGCAGAGCAGGTGGGTGGCTGGTCAGGAGGAGCCTGGAAGAGCCTGGCTTCCTGACCCAGGTCTAACCCCGCTGTCCCACATGAGCAGACTCGGTGACTGTGCTTGTGGGTCTCTCTACCTCACTCTGGAGTGAATGCTTATCTTCTTGGGTTCACTGTGGTTACATTGCCTATTCACAATGTTGAAGGAACATCAAGTCAATCAACTCGTAAGTACAGAGTAGATTTCTTTCTTTTTTTTTTCCATTTTGGTTTTAGATTCAGGTACACATGCATGTTGGTTACATGGACATATTGTGTAGTGGTGGGGATTGGGTCTCAGGTGGCCCGTTCTCCCAATAGGTAATTTCTGAACCGTGGCCTCCCTTCCCACCTCCCCCCTTATTGGTGTCGCTAGTGTCTATTATTTCCATCTTTGTGGCTATTTAGCTCGTAAAGGGGATAAGATAAAATAAGTGAGAACATGTGGAGTTTGGTTTTCTGTTGGAGCCGTTTCACTTAGAAAGGTGATCTCCAGCTCTGTCCATGTTGCTGCAAAGAACATGATTTTATTCTTTGTTATGGCTGTGTAGTAGTCTGTGGTGTATATATACCACATTTTCTTTATTTAATCAATCGTTGGTGGGCACTTAGGTTGGTTCTATGATTTTGCTGTTGTGAATGGTGCTGCATTGAACATACGAGTACAGGTATCTTTTTAATATACTGATTTATTTCCCTTTGGGTAGATTCCTAGTAGTGGGATTGCTGGGTCAAGTGGTAATTCAATCTCTTAGACTAGACTTCTTTTTTGTGCATTAATTGCAGCCTTTGAACATTTTAAGTAAGCAAAATAAATAAATAAATAAAAGAAATATAATTTTAGTGACTGAACTACTCTTGTTTATTCTGGAAACAGTAAATGCAAGTGTTGAAAAAAAGATGAAAAGTAACTCAGTGGTCTCCTTCCTGGGATTTGAAAAACATTTAGTTTTTCCCACTTGTCAAAGAAATACACTCTCATTTGGCCAACACAAAAAAACTTACAGATAATACTAATCATCTAGGATTCTACCATCCAGTAATAAACACTGTTAATATTTTCTGCTACTTTTTGGGATATACATATATATATATACACACACACACATATGTATTTTTAAGTTGATATCCAAATCTTCATAGATTAATGGGAAATTTAGTAGGAACAGAAAGACACGTCCCAGAATTCTTTTTAAGGCTACTGAAGATTTTTTTTTTTTGAGTTTGGGTCTTGTTCTGTCACTTAGGCTGGAGTACAGTGGCATGATCACTGCTCACTTTACCTTCCACCTCCTGAGCTCAGGCAATCTTTCCACCTCATCCTCCTGAATAGCTGGGACTGTAGTCCACCACATCAATAGCTGGGACATGTGCTACCACACCAGCCATCTTTTTGTTTTTTGTTTTTGTAGAGATGAGGTCTTGCGATGTTGCCTAGGCTGGTCTCAGACTCCCGGGCTCAAGCAGTCCGCCCACTTTGGCCTCCCAAAGTGCTGGGATTAGAGGCATGAGCCACCACACCTGGCCAGGCTACTGAAAATTTTAAGTTTAGAAGGAACATTCCAGATACACCATTGAGGAAAAAACTGGAAAGATGAGGGGGATAGAATGAGATGGGGAGAAGAGGGGAAACGAGAAGAAGGAAACTAACACTGGGTGCATGTCGGTTGACTTTGGGTGTGGGACGGTACTGGGGTTTCACCCTACATGCTAGTGTGATTTCTATTTCCCCAGAGGTAGGCCTATGGGATCGGTGTCCTCAGGAATCAGAGTTCGGGCTTAAGAGTCAGGTAGATCTGAGCTCACATCTTGGCTTTCCGTTCTGCTAGGGGAGACCCTCATTTTTCTCCTCTGTAAGATCTGTATAAGTCTTCCTATATGGCTTATTTAGAGATTTAATGTATACCAAAGCTCTTATGCCTGGCATATGATAGACCCTCACCAGTGAGAGCTGTTATTGTTACTTTTATTCTGAATATGAGTAAACTGAGTCTCAGAGAAGGTAATGCACCTAAGATCACACAGCTAGTAAGTGGTCAAGACAGGATTTGAACTCGCATGTGTCTGGCTTTGGAGCGCATGTTCTTTATCTTGTGCTAGGTCAATGGCAAAGAAACATGATTACATTTATTCAGTATTCCTTTTTTTTCATCAAATGTCTGTATAGAAGTGGACGCCAGTGTTTTGGAGCTCCTATTGGCTTTTGGGGTGGCAATCTCAAGACAATCAAAGTGTTCTGCTCTCTCTTTAGATGGAAAACTGGGGAGAAAGCGTGCCCCCCTTTCTGTGGTGGCATCTGTAGCTGGTGGCATCCACAGATAACAACCAAGGGAGGGCTAATGTGTATGTTTGTTTTTGTCCAGGAAAATGGCAATGAATTTCATGCTAGGGTGCTGACTATTTAGCAGTGAGGCTTTTTTCCACTAGATTAGGAAACAGATGTTTTCTGGTCCATTGAGGAGTTTTAAATGCTGGAAATACTTAAGAGTTATTTTCCAGGGCTGTTGACCTCGATTCTTGGATTATGATCATTCTGGCCAGGGTCCAGTGCTCTGGAGCTTTTAATCTGCAGAGACTCTTTTGTGTATTTATCCTACTTGGCTCAATGTGACCTTTTAAATCCTTAATTCACGGAGGCATAGTTTAGATCCAGGAACTGGGATTATTTATTTTTTCTCCTTTTAAGTCTAAATAACGAACATATTAGGGTCCTTGATAGCAAAATACCTTGAGATCAGTTCTATGACACGTTTAGTCAGAATCTTTAACTTCTCAGGCATTTCCATCTTCTTTTCAAAGAAGGCATTTTGGAATAACAAAAACAGAATTCACATTAGCTAGGATTCATTGGGTGCTTATTCTCTTGGTCAGGGTAGGCTAGGTTATGCAGCAGTAACAAAAATATCCCTAAATCTCAGGCATGAGCTACCCCGATCAGTGACTTGATACGGTATCTCAGTGACTTAATACAGTATTTTTTTGCTCTTGCTATAGTATCCTATGACAGTCTGTTGGTGCCTTCTGCTAATCATGGTCACACAATGACCCTGGTTACATGAAAGGTGATGCGTCCATGACCATCATAGTAGAGAAAAGGCTGTGTGGTGAACCTCTCACTGGCTCTTTAAGCTTCATTGGCCAAAACAAGTCTCATGGTCAAGACCTACTTCAAATGGAGCTGAAAAGTACAATCGTATCATGTGGCTGGAAGGAAAAGAGAGCTAGAATACATGGGAGCAGCCCTAATGGCCACCACACCTCTTGGGTACCAAACTCTATGTTAGGTGCTTCACATGTATCATCTGTAATCTTCACTCAATTCTACAAGGCACAGGCTTCTATTCTAATTTTATAGATGAGAAAACAGACTCAAAGAAGTAAGGCGAATTGCCCATGGACCCATTGAAATCCAGTCTTTCTGGTACTAAAATGAGTACATTTCCCTCTCTGTTATATGGCCTTTAACTTCCTAGGCTTTCACCTTCTTCCCAACAGAACATTTCTCATGAGTAGTAATGTTGCCAGTTAATCTTTCTCCTGTGGTCAATTTCCATATGCCCATATATGTTGACTAACGCCTTGGAGGCTGGAGGTGACAATTGATGATGTCATGGGAGAGTCCAGCTGGGAACTGACCTATTGAATCATGTGTCTAGGGATATGGAGAGTCCAGAGGTTAGAAGTGTCTAAAGAAGAAGTGGGCATCCTTTGGGGGTAGATGGAAATGGAATAAATACTCTGCTCAGTCATTGGACTCTGGGGACCACCATGTGACCATTACACCAAACACTGACATGCTGATTACATTTATATTTACAAGGGGAGCTTAGTGTTTTATTAATCTAAAGGGCAGTTTGGTCCAATCATTACCTTGGGGATGACCTGGATTAGAGAATTAGACACAGGTGAAGAGCTATCCTCACCTTGGAAATGACCAGGCCTATGGCCAGTTCCTATCAAAAAGCTGGGTCTGATCTCTTATGCTGGTCGAGTCCAGAGCATTCTCTTGGCTCATTCTCTGTGCCAGCAAACCTACTGCTGCCCAAAATTACTACCACCAAGGTGAAAGTGTGTGTTTTGAGACCCTGAAATTGATCTTGCAAAGCAATTCCTTGCTTGAAAAAACTTCTGAATTATAATGAAATAAACTTAAAATAGATGATTACTGTCTCCTTTCTGGTCTTTCTACCAGTTTCTCCTTATTTTGTATGTACTACTGATGGTGCTATCTTTGTCTACTTAGTGTTAACTCACTGCTACTCACCAGTGAGCACCTGATAGCTTCTCATTGCCTACAGGGAAAGTTTAAACACCTTGGTAAGGCGCATGTAGCTCCTTGTGGTCTTGTCTGCATCTACCAATAAAATAATCACACTGTGTATATAATGGTGTGCCCAGGAGGGTTCTGCACGATACAGGATGCATTTTCAACTGCCTGCCAAACCGAAAGTGAGAATTTATGCCAAGAGGGGTTTCATCTTTCTTCCCCACTCAGCAATGTGCAGATTCTGCAGAAAGATGCTAACTACAAGAAAGCTGGTGGATGTGGAGTGGTCACATTAGAGAGATAGGTGCTTTCGTGTTCTGTAACCAGCTATTTGGTTATAACCAATGAAGACTGAGTGTTCTCTCTGGTCCCTCGGAAGCCAGGACTAAGACCAGATCTGAGGAAGAAATGCTCTGGGAGAAGAGGCTCTAGACCCAGTCATTAGAGGGGCCTTCCCTTGCCATTGGTCATGGTCCTTAAGAATGAGGAGTTGGAAACTAGTATCAGAACCCCCTCTGGAGCCCGTATGGACACTGCCCTCTTATGGACATGAAATGTCCTCTGGAGACAGACCTATTGCAGCCAGTCACTATGTGGGAGAAAGACATGCTGAGGCACAGCTCAGAGGCAGGAGCGGCTTCCAAGCCCCTCTCCTGTGGTCAATTTCTCAAGAAAGATTGTTACTACCTTTTGCCCCCAGTGGGGTTATTTGACCCAGTTTAGGGTCTGTGCCCGGGGTCAGATCTGATCATAACATTTTTGTGGAGAAAACCTCTCCTCTAAGAGTGGACAGAAAGAGTCTTTGACTTTCCCTAAGTACCATGTTCAAGACTGCTTTGGGACGTCATCTCTAAGTGACAATTAGGACTTTCTCCAAATAGTCGGTATCTATTTCAGCAATTTAAAAACTGGAATTCCTGGGTTTTGTCTTTTTGGGGTAATGCACTATGCTCTTAGCTACTCCGTATTTTGTGGCTTGCTTTGGAAAATGCGTTTTCTTTTCTTTTTTTGGGAAAAGTCCAATAAGGTATTTCCTTGAGTCAGATCTTTCTTTGGTATGCTTAATAGTAATTTAGCAGACATTTTTAGCCTTTTCCTGGCACTTCCAGGCTTGCCGGGAGTCTGCTTATAGCACCAGAACAGCCGGTGTGTGGGAGGGGTGACTGATTCTGCAAAACTGAGTGTGTTTCCTGCACGGCCCTTGCATGCCCCCTTCTCTCTCTTTTTATCCCATCCTCCCTTTTGTGCTCTTGAAGATCCCTCTGCTTCGTTCCTTTAGCTTTGTTCTGTCACTGTTGGTGACACACATGTTCTCCTAAAATGACAAATCTGCCAGGCGCAGTGGCTCATGCCTGTAATCCCAGCATTTTGGGAGGCCGATACGAGAGGATTGCTTGAGCCCAGGAGTTCGAGACCAGCCTGGGCAAACAGTGAGAACTTCTGTGTACAAAAATTAAATTAAAAAAAATTAGTTGGGCATGGTGGCATATGCCTGTTTAGTCCCGACTACTTGGGAGGCTGAGACGAAAGAATCGTCAGAGCCCAGGAGATTGAAGCTGCGATGAGCCGTGATGGTGCCACTGCACTCCAGCCTAGGTGACAGTGAGACTCTAGTGAGACTCAAATAAAATAAAATAAAATGACAAATCTAATACAAACTTCATGCCCTGGAGCAAAGAAAAAAAAATAGGGTCCTGGGCTTCAGAAGATGCAAGTGTGTCCTGTCTCTCTTCTCTTTGCGTTTTCTTCCACTTCCATGGAAGACCCAGGTCTGTGAGCCTTGGTCACATGCTGAGTCTCAGCCTGGTCAAAGAACGGTGGGGTCTGTTTGGTGTTGGTTGGAGGAAGAGCCATTGGGGTCATGGTTGGTGATGTTGAACTGATGACGACTGTGTGAGCCAAAGGGAACCCTCCTAGGCTTCATGGTGTGTTGGAAATAATTTTCAAGCTCGTACTTCAGTGACAGAGAACTGAGCAGACATTTGTTTCCAGGACAGGGAGATGGGTGGACCAAATGATTAAGAAAGTATCCACTTATATTTATCTTTCGTTCTTTTCTTTCTTCCTTTCTTTCTTTTTATTTCTTTCTTTCAAGCCAAAGTAATTTTTTATTTTATTTTACTATAGAGATGTGAGGTGCAAGTAGGAGTAAACTACCCAAGTAGGCTACATACAGGTGAAGTTTGGGCCTCCCACTGGCCCTCACGTCCCCTGGTTGAGGTCCAGGTACACTTTTGTTGTTTGATGCCTCCCCTCTTCCTCCCCTGGCAGTGTCCAGGGACTGCTGCTCTCTACCTTGTGCTCATGTGACCAGTGTTCAGGACCCACTTACGAGTGAGAATATGCAGTATTCAGTTCTTTGTTTCTGTGATAGTTCATTTAGTATGATGGAATTCAAGTCCATCCAGTGTGCTGCAAAGTCCATGGCTTTGTTCTTCGTTATAGCTATGTCCATGTGTATTTTTTAACAAATTAAAAGTATGACTCTCCTATAAATATACAGTGATCACGCATCTGAGATTTATTTAACTCATCAATGAGAGAACTAGCAGGTTGTCAAAACTGGTTCAAAGAAGCATATGGTAAGTATTTACAGTCAATGAAACAATGCTAGAAAACATTTGCTGAGACACAACTGATATCTATAATGGCCATAAGTTGATAAAATCATCAACTTTGGTTTGCTTCTTCTGTGGGACAGAAATTATTTGCAGCTTACCAGTCTTTTACAAGTTAACATCTAACTTCACAGTCTGAACCCTAAAGAGTAGTCAATATTAAGTCAAGCCAAGTTATCTTCCCTAAAGCATCAGATGTCCCTTATGTTTCTTTGATAGCCAATACTCTATGTCACCTTAAAAAAGCATCTAGTAATCTTTATTGCCTTATTTCCAAACTTTGAGTACTTTTTTCTGACAATACCTGATGGAACCATTGCAGACAAGGTTACTGTGGTCAACATCTGAACAGTTTTATGAGTTTTTGGTTGATGTTTACTCGGAATGTTTAGCTAACTCAAGGGCATTTGTAACTTAGGCATTGCCTCCATCTGTTCTAGCCTACTTTCTTTCCGGTGTGGTGTATTGTGACTGTTTTCAGGGATCATGGCTCCTAGGTAAACCATCTGGATCGATATTCTTTTCCTGTCTGCCTCTTTTGTTTTTTTCCCTTGGTCCAGGTTGGAAAACTTCAGTCACAGAGTAAAAATATATATTTTTAAATAGAATGATTATTTTGGGGATGGCATATTTTAAAAACAAAATTGTATTTTTATCTAGGTCCAGAACAGAGTTTAAAATGAATTTTGTAAAGTGACTGGTTTCAATATAGGAAATGACTATTTTATCCTTATGTTTACAAGCAGAAACATTTTTGATTTTTGAACTGAAAAATTTCAAATTATATTTTGATTGCCTCCTGAAGCAAGGTTTTCTTTGCTAATGGGTTGATCTCTTGGGTATGCACACACACACACATACACACACAATAGATCGTATTCATTTAAATTTCATAAAAGAAAAATGTGTGATTAATTCAGACACACTAGATTCTTATTTAGTAAAAAGCTAGATATAGCAAAGCCCTTTGTAAAGCCTGCTGTGCAGACAGTTTTATATGTCAATTACTTTATTTAATTATGTTTCAGGAGTTATGATTTGACCCCCAGTGTGAGAGAACAACAAACAAATTTCCACGGTCATTTCTTTCTTTTGGAGCTGCTTAATCTCAAGGAAGTTACTACAAAGTCAGAGTCCAAGATCGGAATGTTAGGAGAGGGCCTGCCGTGAATGAGGACAGGGTGAGGAGGGGTCCCAGTGAAATTGGGACCACTGGTGGAAGGAGTTGGTATCATGTGGGCCTGCCAGGGAGACTTTGGTGCACCAGGAATTTCCTGCATCTGATTCCTGAACACATGCACATTCCGGGCTCTCTTTTCCTAACAATTAGTTTGTGGGGATTTAACTTTTGCCTCAAGCCATGTTAAGGTTGTAGGGATTTTGGGGGTGGCACAACCTGGTCCATTTTCTCCTTATTGTGGTCCTAAGATGATAGAGTCATTGGGGCAGAGGGTTGTTGAAAAAATATATAGATTCCCAGTTTCCATTTCAGATTTACTGAATCAGAATCTGGGGGGTAGGTTAGGAAATCTCCACTTTAAGCAAGCCCTTTGGGAAAAAAAATCTCCATTTCAAACAAGGTGATTTGAGAATCACCAAAATGGATGTTGCCCTAATTCGGCCCCCTCTCTCACCCCTCAACCCTGCATCCCCAAAACAAAATAAAATGTTCTTTCGCTGCAACCATCTTGGTTTCTTATTAAGTTATTCAGATTAAAATAATTCATATCAAGGAGTAGATGACTATATAGCAGCCCTCCTGAGGATGCTTGTGGTTTAGGGAAGGATCTTGTTACTCCCATGAGTCCCTAGTGAGGCCAGTGGTCAGTGGGAGCATTTTGATCTGGAGTCCTGAGGATTCCCTGCTGGCTTCCCTGTTGGCCGTGACTTTAGACGCTGCTTTCGAGGGGCACAAACTTTCTCTTAAGCAGTATACCTGCTTTAGCAGGATTTCATGAGGTCCTTTCTTTTCCATAGTTGGCTGGACAAAAGGATTTACTGAGAGGGCCTGGATATTTGAATTCAGAAGCACACTGCATGCTGTGTGTTGCCCACAAGAAAATAAAATGGAATCTGTAGCAGTGCTCCTCCAGTTTTGATATGGGCAGTTGCAGAACTGGACAAGATACTAAGTAAGGAGTACTAAGTAAGGGATTCTGACATTGGCATCTTCGGTTAATTATAGTTTCCTCTTTAAAGGGAAGGCCCTAAATTACCGATCATGTTACAACACTTTTTTTCTTCTTGTTCTCCATTGGAAACTATAAGAATCCCTAGGCTTTAAGTCTAAGATTGGAAGGGAACTCTTGATAAGCATGGCCTGTGTCTCCTTTGATATGAGCTAGTTGTTAAAATGATGTACTGATTCAGAAACCCCATTATTCTACTGCTAGGTATGCAGGAAGGGATGGCTGAGTTGAGGTTTATTGGGCTTGTGCATGCCATGTGCTAGGTAGCATGGTAAGTGCTTCATGTGCATACACCTGTTTAGTACTGGACATTTGCCCCATCTGCAGTTGAGGAAACCAAGGCTCAGATAGCCAAATGGTGACACATTCAGGAAGTGGCAGGACCAGCATGTGAACTGAAGTCCTGCTGTGTCTGACACCACTGCCTGGCAGAACAGACCAAATTCTACTTCTTCTGCCTGGTGGAGACCAGTGGCACAGCCTCCTAAAATTGACCTCAAATTCGACTTGAGACTCAGAGGGCCTAGAGTCCAATGGTCAAGGCATGAAAAACCTAGCCAGGAGTAATGTTTTTTGTTTTTCGTTTGGGGAGAATTTGATATTTACTAAAGTAAATTGCCAAGCCTGTGGACTTGAGGAGAGTTGTCTATGAAGAATCATTCTGCTTCTTTGCAGACATCTCTCAGCCTAGGAGCCCCAGACAGGGCGCTTTCTAGGGCGCCTTCTGCAGCCTTAAAGAGGAACCGATAAAGGGGGAATTGGCAAAAGAGAGCAAGGTGGCAGCTCTTGATGCATCTCCTTTAAAGAGTTTGCCTGTGAGGAAGACATGAGAGGGACAAGGCATAGTTCTGTGGGAAGGTCTCGCCCCTCTTCCCCTTTTCTTATGGTCTCCTAACCTCTCGCTTCTGCCATGATTGCTGATCATGCAAACTTTTATGATGTGGCGAAGGTCATTTCCACCCGTGTCCTTTATTAATTGGTGCACTGAGCAAGCACAAACTGGCCGTTCTAGCCTCCTGAGGTGTTTTTTTCTTTACAAGGAAACGTTTTCAGAATAAAGAGGATTCCCTTCATATTTAACTTATATTCCTTTCATATGGAACTTATATTCCTTTCGTATATGCCTTTTATATTAAACGTGCAAACAGATATTTCTGCAGGCTCTGGATGACTGATCTGTGACCTTCATTTTAAATGTTTAACCTGCTGGGTTCAGAGTCTTAAAAGTTCCAGCGGGCTTGGGGCAATGGGTGGCACTTTCTGCGGTGGGCTGGTGGCCTTCACTGTGATGCACACATACGACCTCGGAATGTGAGTGGGCCGTCGGGGAGCAGAGGCCAGCCAGGCTCTGGGGAGACAGCCACACAAAGGGCACACAGTCACATTCTTCCCAGGTCACCCGGCGGGCTTGGTGGCTGCTTGCCATCTGGCAGTGCTCTTTGGTATTTTCCCGGGAGTGGATTCCCGGATTCCTTGGTGTGAGGGAAGCACAGTGGCCAGGGCAGACACGGCTCCTGGCTCAGTGGCAAGGCCAGATCTGTAGAAACAGTTTATGGAGGAGGTTGCATTTAAAATACAACTCTAGCTCATTGTTCGTTGTCGTCATAGAGGTTGACCAGCATCCCGGGACAAGGTTAGGCATTCGGAGGGCAGGGCATGGGGAAGTCTCTTGCAACGTCATGTTTTACTCTACCTCTGCCAGGTGTGGCACAGTCCTTTCCAGCTACCAGATTTGAGAATGCAGCAGGGGGAAGGAATTGGGCGAAGGGTTCAATTGACAAATGAGCTGCTGGGTGCCTAGTGAGGACTGTCTGTGCCCGGAGCTGCCTTGGGTTCCTTCTAAAGAGTCCTGGGACTTCTCTGAGTAAGGCCAGGCCTCACATTGAACTAAGTGTCCTCTCCCTCCAGAGTGCTGTGCTAGCGGCTGGCAAGCAAGTGTGTTTATGAGTCAGTGATCTTTTGGTGAGGGCTGATTCCTGAAAGGCAGATGGAAACTTCTGGCTAGAACTCAGGCCAGGTCATGAGGTGAGAGTATGGAAAAATAATACCAAATGCAGACACAAAACCGGGGAAGCCAAAATAATAAGGGGGTTGCAAAATTGTGGAAGTCAACAAGGTCATTTGAGTCAACAAATCATAAAAAAGGGAAGGCCAAGACAAGTGACACTTTTGACACATTTATAGGTTCAGCAAAAGCTGATACTCCCGGGAACTAAAATAGCAGAGAAGTCAAATGTTTCATTTCAGTGTTAACAAAAAAAAAAAAAAAGAAACAAAGCTAAACCACAAGGCTGTTTAAGATTATAACTTGTGAAATAAAAAGTAAGATGTTAAAATAGAATAGAATAAAAGCAGAATAGAATAGAAAAGCGTTGAGCACTAATTAAGATACATTCAAATTTTAGAATTTAATTAAGTTTGTCCTGGAGGTTTTGAAAAAACAAAGATGATCTTGGAGGGCAGAACAAGTTATTCTAACTCACATTCCTGGAAACGAACTAGAATAAATTACTCATGAGGGAATAATAAGCATTTAGAAGCACACGTGGTGTTAGTTTCATTTTGCAAAGCATGAAAATATTATACCAATGTCATATTCATTTATGGCTGGGAGCCTTGTTGGATGAGAAAAGTGGTACACCCGAAGTGGCTGACGTTCCCAAACACCCATGCTATTGGACATTCCCAAGATGCTAAAAATGCACAACCTGAAACAAACACACTCCTTCAGTGGGCTTGAGAAGGGCCAATGGATAGTACCTAAAAGGTACGATCACAGGATCCCACTGTCACCTTAATGATTTACAGTAAGATCTCACTGCTTATACTAGGGGTCAAAGCACGGAATTCCTAACGGGGTCTGGTGAGGGGTTTAAATGAACCAGGTGGTGCAGGTGTGAATGGGACCAAGGCAGAATGGGTGGTCTGGACAAAGGGACAGCTGTTTGTTACTCGTTGCTATGGCGGGGGACGGGGTGGGGTGGGAGGGGTGCGGTGCTGAACCAGTTTTACCTGGTCAGGTGAGTTTCAAGAGAGGCCAGCTTTTCAGATTTTAGGGGAATTTCCTAATTTTTTTTAATCCTCCTCCCCCTACTGAATCTCCTAATTTTTAAACGCTGACTTCTAAACATTGAATATAAGGATGTAGGGTCACCAGTGTGCTATCTTGCTTTAAACTTTAGAGTAGAGGAGGTAACAGGTGAATGTTTGCAGCCTTCTTGGTGTGAAATAAAAGATATTTCTAAAAAAAAAAAATCAAGCAAGTTTATAACAATAAAACGAGCTTTTCTTTTTATCATGGACATCATTTTGTAATTTTAACAAGTTGAGGAACAGACACTTGAGACTTTTGGTCTGTCAGCTTACTAAGTACTCTTTTCTCCTCTGAACATTAGTCACAGTTAGGTCTTTGTGGTCCGTGCGTATCTAAATCCATATGATATATGTTTATGTGTACTTTTACACATAAGTATAAATAAAAATTCCTTAACCTGGCTTCTGGTACCGATTACTCAGTTTCTACCAAATGGTGGGGATTCTGGGGTTTTATTTGGCAGACACAGGGGGTTGCAGAAGAAGGGGCAATGGCTAGAAGAGGGATGTATTTTAGAAAGATCTCTCTGCCCTGGTTTGTAGGACAAAAAGGAGGGACGGGAGCAGGCATCTCTTGAAGTTGTCTCAACTACAGGTGTAGAGGCCAAGACTAGGGTAAAGCCTCTTCAATGTGGTAAGGAAGGACTTGATTAAAGCTTTATGGGTTGCATATAATGAGGTAGGATTTAGTTAGTGATTAAAGAAACAAGGGAGTTCATGGTGGTACAAAGTGTCAGGTCTAAGAAACTGGCAAATGGTGGTGAAAAGAAGCAGTCAGGGACTAGTGGGTTCTGTGTGATCAGGGTTGGGCTTGGGACCTGTTGACTTACACATGAGAGGTCAAGTCTGAATACAGAGCGTGAGAGTCATTCACTTCTTTGCATAGAGGTCACACTTGGATCTAGGGGACTGAATGAGATCCCTGGGCAAATGACAAGCAGAGGTAAGAGACAAAGACTGAGGACCAAGAAAAGGAATAAGGGGCAAAATGGAATCCAAGAGAGAGAAGATTTCCAAGAAGTAGAAGACTAATGAGCTTCCAGTTGGTATCTAGAATCATACTGATGTTCTCACAGCAGTCTCATGAAGCCCTAAAAAGAGATATAAGGATACTGAGTCAGATATATACATATATACATAATTATATTTGCCAAAGTTCAAGAGTCAATTCATACTAACATTAACTGACACTTTCATCTGTCAGGAAACGCAAGTTTCTTGCCTGTACCTATTAAGTGCTTTGTATGAAACAGGTGTTGAATAATAATTATTGAATGAATCGAATGTGGAGAGAAGAACACACCTACCATTAAAGATGTAAGATGAACAAATCAAGTACAACACCTTTCTAGGCCAGGTACCAAGTGAGCATATTTTTCACATTCTGTTCTCTAAGGTCTGTGTGACTTGGATAAACTCTCTGAAGAACTCTTTCAGCGAGGTCAGTGCTTTGTGACCTCTTGGGTTATTGTGATGGAGTGAGAGGGGAGCAAAGACTTGCCAACCCTCTAGAGTGATAGGAGCCGGTGCTCTCCACACCTCACCTCAGAGCCCCCAGGTTTCCTACTGTGTGGAACCACCCTGCCTGACTTTCCAAAGAAAGAGGAATAGATGTCTCAATTTTGTAGATGAGAAGACAGGGTTCAACAATGAGGGACTGGCAAGGATGTGGGACTGAGGGACAGCCTGGGCTCTTTCTAGAAAGTGGATAGAGAAGAGTAGAAGGGAGATCTTGGTGTGGCAGGGCATAGCAGAATGAAAGCAAAGGGCATTTCTGAGGATTTCATGGGGAGCCTGTTTGTAATCTGGGAAAGGATCAGAGGGAGAGGGAGATACAGAAGATAAAAGCTAGGAATGGATAAATAATTGATGGGGCTGAGTCACCAAGCAGGAGACCAGAAGCAGGATCTAGATGAATCTTCGGAGTGACAAGAACCTGAAAGGAAGCTGAGTACCTGAGCCCCAAGCAATGGTGAAAGAGTCACCAGCTCTGGAAGCTGATGGGCAATTCTGTGGCATGACTATGAAGAGAAGTATTAACTGTTTATTTTCTTTTTATTTTAATATTTTCTATGTATTGTTCATGTAAATTCTCATGCACTGTAGATACTTCAACACAAATAAATGCAGGCTGGATTAAGTAGAGGTGACTTTAGCTTCCATCTTTTTTTCCTAAGGAAAGAATGCCATTGTTAGTTGTTGTTACCTATGAGTTGTGTGTGTGTGTGTGTGTGTGTGTGTGTGTGTGTGTGTTTTAGTTTCAATGAAGACTAAGGCTATATATCCAGGACAATGTTAGGAAGGAATAACTTGTTATTGTGCTTATATCATTTTTAAGATAATGAGTGTAACACATACTGTTATGACGAAGATTTTTATGGAAAAAACTAAATATTTTATTTATAAAAGATAACAGACCAATGTAAGTACATGTAATATATGTATAATGTGTGTGTTTGGTGTGCATATGTGTATATGTACATACCTGTATATGTTGACATATTTTTTCATTCTCTTGTTGATAAATACTTGAATTATTTCTAGTTTTATTCCATTCCAAACCCTGCTGCTATAAACATTCTTATACATATCTCCTGGTGTACGTGTGCTAGATATTCTCTGGGCTTTCTGCTTGAGAGAGGCAGTATTCATACCCACTGCCTCCTCTTCCAGGGAATGACAAATCATTTTCTCAGGTGGTTGTGCTCATTTATACTTTTACCAGCAGTGTGGAGCATGTTCATTTTCTCTGGATTCCACCAACCCTTGGAAATGGCAGACTTTAAAAAAATTTTTGCTAATCTCATGAATAGGAAATGATCTCTTGTGTTTTATTAATATTTTCCTGATTGCTGATCAGTTGAACATCCTTTCACACATTTGCTGGTCTTTTAAGTTTTCTCTTCTGTGAAATGCCTATTCATGCTTTTTGCCCATTTTTTTCTAGACTCATTTTTTAAAAAAGGTATAAAGACACTGAGTCAGGTATATACATTTATAAAAAAATTTGTATTTGCCTAAGCTCATGACTCAATTTATACTAACATTAAGTGATATCTTCATCTGTCAGAAAACAGGTTTCTTGTGTGTACCTTTTAGGTACCCATACATAACAGGTGTTGAGTGATGAGTATTGAATAAATTCAATGTAGGAGAAGTCTACCATTCAAGTTGTAAGATGAAGACATCAAGTACAACACCTTTCTAGGCCAGGTGTTTTTCATGTTTTGTCCCCTAAGGGTTGTGTGACCTGGATGACCTCTATAAAGAGCTCATTCAGTGAAGTCAGCACTTTATGTCCTCTTAGATTATTGTGAGAGGGAGGGAGGGAAGTGAAGACTTGCCAGCCACCTACAGTGATAAGAGCCAATGTTCTCCAGCCCCTACCCCAGAGCCCTGGGTTTCTTAAGGTGTGGAACCATCCTGGCTGCTTTCTAAACCTGTACTTCTCAGACCACTCCCATGGGTTTTGATTCTATAGGTTGCACTGGAACCTAGAAATCTGAGTTTTGAACAAATGTTTCAGGTAATTCCAAGACTAGATGACTTTGGGAAACCCTGCTCAAGCCTTTTGCCTGGAACTGAGATCCATGGGGGAAGGCCTTTTGATTACTTTTCTTTGTGTTCTTTAGTTCAGATCCAGCTGGGGTGCAATATCATTCAGGGGAAAAAGTGGCTATAGAAAGAAGTTTCCTTGGTTTTGCAAAGGCAGCTAAACTCCCTTCTCCAAATACTCAAGCCTGTGCCAAGCAACTCTTGGCTGCCTCCAAGCAAAAGCTGGTTCAGGCCACCTGACCTCCTTATTGTCCCCTCTGCTAGGTACAATGGCATGTGTCAGTCCTGTGACTCTTAAGGCTCTACCAGGTCTTCCTCAGCCCCTCTCTTAAGCTTTTCCTTTTACCACCTCTTGCCTGTCATTCTGTGCTTCAGGCATGTTGAGCTCTGCAGTCGGGGAATGAGCAACCGTCCCTCTCACACCAGTCATTTCGCTTCTGCTGTGTCCCATGTTTTAAATGCTGCCTCCTGCTGCTTATCTTCCTCTGGCTTACTCATCTGGAGTGGGCCTGAGATTCTGTGTTCCTAGCAAGCTCCCAGGTCATGCAGGATGTTGCTGAGTCCACTTTGAGCCCAAAGACTTTAAAACCCAACCTGGGCATCAGCTGTTCCTCCTTGGTGCTCTTAGTAGCTGGGCCGACCTCTGCTATGCTTCCCATACTGTATTACAATAACTACCTTGTCTATCAGTCTCTTGAGGGTAGGAATTTATTTACATTTGTGGTGCCTACATATAGGAGATGCTCAACAAGTATTTGCCGAACAAACAAATGATCTGAACAATCCAAAAAGATATTTATCTGTCTGCATTTTGCTGTTGGTGACTGTTTCCCTATTGAGGCCAATGGCTTGTTGTTTTCCAGATGGTGCCCTCTGGCCTGAAGGGTTAGCTCTACTTTTCACAATGTAGCAGACCTTGTCAGGGGAGGAGCGTGGAGTGGGTGGTTAGCTTTGGCGTTGGAAGCATTCAACTTCTCTGTGTCTAATTTAGGTCAAGATTAGTGGGTTTAAAATTAGCCCCGGATTCTGAATTTTCTTTGGAGCTTTTGCTTATGCTTGTGAGCCTATGTGCATACATCTCCTGTGGATCAAACCACTGGGGTTTAATGGCCTCTTCCTCTTCTAAGCCCGTTCTCCACACAGGGGCCAGGTGGGTCTTTCTAAAATGCGAAGTTGCGTTATGCCACTCATGTGGTTGCTCTCTCTCCTTTCAGGGAAAATTCCAAATCCCTAATGAGGCTCATGAATGGGGTGCCCGATGGTCGGGTTTCCCCTGGCCAGTCCTTGCTTACTCCTGTTTTCTGACAGTGTCTCCACTCGGTCTCACAGATGAGGATGGTGAATACTCTGGCTCTCTCCTGAGCCCCTTCAGCTGCTGGCGCAGCTTCCCACAACCTCGTGTCTCATTTTCAGCCAAGCTGCTTGGTTGCCATGTGCCAGGTTCTGCTCTGGCTGCTAATTCCCACGAAGGGGACCTTGTCACCAGCTCGCTCTTGGATTTGCTCTGCATGGTTATTCTGTAAACCAGAGTGTATGTCTATGCTGACCGGTAGTTACTGGAAATCCTGTAAAACTGGCAAGATTAAATAATGAACACATGGGTTTATGTTTTCCCTCATTACTTTCGGCAGAAATCTCTTAATGACTAGATTAATCTTTTAATGGACAGATGGGTGAGCCAGTCTACTTGTAGACGAGTAAACTGTAGCTAGATAAGAGAAGAGGTTGCCAGATAGCCATGATTATCCTGGGTACAGAGTGTCATCTTCCTTCTCTCATCTATTCATAAACGAGTCTTTTGGTACTGGTTGGAGCAATATCCCAGGAAAATAAAAAGAGTATTAATTGCAAAGCCAGACAGACCTGGGTGAACTGCAAGTGGTTTCTTAATTCCTCTGAGAATTAGTATTCACGGCTGTAAAAATGAAAATAATAAGACTTTTGTGTGGGTAGTTATGACGATTAGTAGAAATGTTGGATTATGTGCACCACAGGTATCTATGTCTTGTTTTTAAAGATTAAACCGTGTGAGTTATTTATGTTTGGAAACACTGGCAGTGCTACAAATATATTGTTTGGTATTTACTTGTGCCATTTTTTTCCTCTATTGTGATACAGTGTTCTGTTTTCAAGCTGGGAGATCTTCTTTCTTCTTTTCATTACTCTAAATATATTTTCTAACATAGCCACGTTGAACTTTTGTGCATGCCTGACTGTTTCACTTTGAGATGCCACTGTGTCCTAGCTGTAAAAGGACTGCTCTTATTTTCTGGAAACACAGCTGCTTAAATTATATTGAGCAGGCTTGCAGCTAAGGAAATCTCCATTGCAGATAGTGGAAATGTAACAAAGATAGAGATTCAGTGGCCTGTACATTTTTTTGCTGTGAGTTCAGGAATTTTTGAAAACTACAGAGGCTAAAGGTGGAGAGGTAGGGGAGGGAAAAGGATTGGACAAGATCTGTATTGTCTAGTGTTCATTGTTTTGTAGAGCTGCAATTTGAATGTTGAGGGTGCTCTTTGTGTTAGAGCAGGAGAAACATTTGCCATTCAGCGCAAGGCCAAGTTTAACAGGCCTGTTGTGAATCCTCTTTCACCTCTCAGTGTGGGCCACAGCCCAGGATCATCCATCCACATCATCAGGACCCTGTAAATGCAGAGTCTCGGGACCCTCCCGGACTACTCAGTCAGAAACTACATTTTAACAAGATCTTCAAGTGATTTGAATGCACATTAAAGTTCAAGAAAATTTGCTCTTGACCAGCTCTGTCCAATAGTACTTTCTGTGATGATGGTGATAGTCTATATTTGCATATCTGATAAGGTGGACACTAGGCATATGTGGTTGAGAAATTAAAACAGGGCTAGTACAACTAAGGAACTAAAGTTTAAATTAAAATCTACATAGCCTCATGTGGTGCATGGCTACCCAACTGGGCAGCACAGTGTGAGACTTTAGTGGATTTTGCTTACAGGATTCCTCCTGCTGGTAATGATGTTTCCCCATACCTGCCAGGACATAGTCAGTCCTTCTAGCCTGGCCTATGGTTACCACTGCACGGTCTGGGGTCCTTGTCTGTGACTGTGGCTCTCTCTGTGCATGGTCTCTGGGAAGAGTCCAAGAACCTCAGTGTTCCTGACACACTTGCTTTCCTCTCTGAAGGCTCTCAGCTGGTTAGTCTCAAAATCAGACAGGAAAATTAGATAGGAAAAAAACTTGACAACGAAACACCAGCATTAAACAAATGCAAGACATTGAAAGCCACCCTTATCTATTGTGTTATTTTTATTATTCACAAATTTCTGAAGATCCGAAGATATACTGCTCTAACTTACTCCATCTATAATGTATGTGGCTTAAAAATATAGAAATGGATGCCTTTTTGTGGGCTTTATTTACTTCTCCTTTATTATTACTTTTCTGTATGGTGAACTGTAGTTTGAGTAATTGTAGTTATGGCCCTTAAAGAGACCTTGAGCAACTCAAGCATGAATCCTGTGACCTTTTGACCTGAGCACTGCTCTGTGCTTGGTTGAAGACATCTCCTACATAAACATCACCTTTGTTATTGTGATAATTTAACACACGACAATAAAAAGAATATAAGTTGCAAAGCCAGATAGACCTGAGTGAAACTTACAGACCAGGTTCTGTAGCTTTAAGACTCTATTGGGTTTTTTTTTTTTTTTTTTTTACCTCTTCATGCCAGTCATCCCTAAGCATTGTTCCAAACTTAAACTCTTTTTATCAAGTTTGGCAACAAAACACTTCCCGGCTGTTCACCGATGATACACGACTAGGTGGTGACGCACACATCTGTTCTGGCTGGAGTCGTTCTCATATTTTTCCAAGTAGTGTTCTGTGACCATCTGTCCCTCCCTCCTCCCATGTCATCCTGAAGTTCTGTCTAGCTGAGGGAAATCGAAAAGCCACTTGGTGAAGGAAAGTGATGCTTGGTGTGAGAGAAAAGGACGTTTATTCTAAAATCAAAACATTTATTGTTCAAATATTCATTTGCTTACACTTAAGACATGCTTTGTCATCAGCTATAGTGGAACTTGTCATTCCCTTATATGTATATTTCTCCTTATGTATCGCCTGGCTCTGATCAGGAAGCACTGGCACTCAGAGTGGGAAGAGGCTGGGGCGACCATCTTGTATGGAAGGGTGAAGGGTATTCTGGGAACTGGCAGAAAAGGCAGGTTAGGAACTTGAGTCTTTTGACTTGCAGGATTACAGATGGGCTTCAGGGGTTCATGAGCCCCTAAAATTATAGCAAAGCTTTGGGTGAATGTGCAGTGTTTGGGTAGAGAGGCTACAGCATGTGTGATGTATCATGCGTGATGTATCATGTGTGATGTATCATGTGTATCAATTTTCCCGACTTCAGTGGTTAGTTTGACCTCCAAATCCACAGATTTAGCATGAGGCCACTAGAACATTTGTTGGGTAATTACCATTCAGAAAAGTTAGCTTTACTGGAAGAGAACTTTGTTACAAACCATACTGCCACTGGCAACTACTGACTCCAGGAAGGAGAGGGAAAGAATGTTTAGCTCACTGCCATAAGAAAAATAACCCAGCCATCATCTTATGCAACAGGGGATGGAAGGGTCATCTTCTTACTTGAAGTAAATCTCAGTTGGGGTTACTACAGGTTTTGGAGTCTGAAGACCTGTGCCTGAAGCCCTACTCTGCTATGTTCAGATTCTGTGATCCGTAGGAAATGATTTTTTCTGCACTTCAGTGTCCTCATACAAAAAATGTAGGGATAGTAATACTTATCTGCAGGACCGTGATGAGGAGTCAGTGTAAGAATGTGTCTAGAGTGCCAGCACATAGCAGACCCTCCATATGTGACAATGATAATAATCTTTTTTTTATTTTTTTTTTTTTTTTTTTGAGTTAGCGTCTCACTCCATTGCCCAGACTGGAGTGCAGTGGCCGCTCCTGGCCACCGCAGCCTCGACCTGCTGGGCTCCGGCGATCCTTCCGCCTCAGCCTTCCGAGTAGCCGGAACTACAGGTGCGCGCTACCACGCCTGGCTAATTTTTTTTTTTGATTTATTGTAGAGATGAGGTTTCGCCTGCCCAGGCGGGTCTCGAACCCGCGGGCTCAGGCAATCCACTCACCTCAGCCTGAGCTACCGAGCCCGGCTTATTGTTATTCTTTTAAAGCAAAGGTTCATCTTTTACACTAGTCCTCACAGGCAGGCACCTCTCTTTCAGAAATGAGGGAAAGTGAGTTGAATGTCACATAACAGCCTCCTCAGGTAGACCATAGACTAGAAGCCTTGTGTAGTGCCTGCAAGTGAAGATTCCTCCGGGGTCTAAGATAGAAAGTTATATCCTTCCCTTATTTTTTTCCATAAAACAGACCAACATTTGCCAAAACCACGGTTTCTTCATGGCTCTGTTCCCAAAGTGATATGTCCAGCTGGCACTTAGCTTCCTGCGAGATCGTGTGCTCTGCTATCCTGTAAACTCAACTGCAGAAAACGGAATTCTAGCAAGCAGATGGGAGGCCTCACGAATGATGACGGAGAGACGGTGAGAAAGCTAGTGGAGCAGAGAATAATCACCACATCATCCTGAACTCCCTCAAAAGGCTGAACAGCAAAAAAGGGGACCAGTTGGCTTCAGGGATGTGGGTGTCAGAGGATTTACATTCCAAGGAATCAGACACTATAAACAAACACGGTTACACTCATGCCTCCTACATTATTCAAATTAACAAATATACATATTTTGTCATCATTCCCAAGTCAGCTCAACAGTAGACTTTTCCAGGAATTGTGACCCTTTTGCTTATGATAACGGTAAACCTAAAAGATGCCTTTTGATCTAGAACAACACAGGTCCTCAGCAGCTCTAAAACAGTTGGCAGAGAATAGTGAAAAAGATTATTATCAGCCGGGCTTGGTGGCTCAGCCTGTAATCCCGTGCTTTGGGAGGCTGAGGTGAGTGGATTGCCTGAGCCCGCGGGTTCAAGACCCGCCTGGGCAACTTGGTGAGACCTCATCTCTATAATAAATCAAAAAATCAGCCGGGCATGGTAGCGTGTTCCTGTAATTCCGACTGCTCGGAAGGCTGAGGCGGAAGGATCACCGGAGCCCAGCAGGTCGAGGCTGTGGTGGCCGGGAGCGGCCACTGCACTCCAGTATGGGAGACAGAATGAGACTCCAACTCAAAAAAATAAAAATAAAAAATAAAAAAAGATTATTATCATTGTCACATATGGAGGGTCTGCTATGTGCTGGCACTCTAGACACATTCTTACACTGACTCCTCATCACGGTCCTGCAGATAAGTATTACTATCCCTACATTTTTTGTATGAGGACACTGAAG
>CAUYQG010066895.1:0-11387 GCA_963574415.1 Tarsius wallacei | reverse complement strand
TGGTTCGCTTGAGGCTATTTTGAGACCAGCCTGGGCAATTTATCAATACTTCATCTATAAAAAAAACTTAAAAAAAAAAAAAAAAAAAAAAAGAGCTGGATGTGGTAGCATTCGCATGTAGTCCCAGCTACTAGGGAGGTTGATACAGAAGGATCACCTGAGTTCAGGAGTTTGAGGTTACAGTGAGCCATGACTGTGCTACTGTGCTCCAGCCTGGGTAGCAGAGGGAGACTGCACCTCAAGAAAAAAAAAGGAGGGGTGAGAACTAAGACAAGTACTTAACACTCAGTAGGTGCATAATAAATCCCCGCTGGATGATTCAATTTATGAGCAAGCTCCTTCTAGACCATCCCAAAGCCCCTGGCATAGTCCCACAGGGCTGCCCGGTCCTACAACCCTAGGGGCCCTGTTCACACAGACTGTGATACCAATTCTGCCAATGGGAGTTATGCACTGGGTAGCCCTGCAGCCCCACCCTGAGGCCAGTCCATCTGAGACCCGGCTGGGGACCAAACACAAAATACACAAGTCCTGGAGGCCTGGGGAGCCTCTAATTAGCTCCTGGAGGAGGGAGATCAGAGCAGGACAGGGGGCCTCTCTGCAGTGCTGCTCTTTTTATCACCCGCTGAAACCAAAGCAGGGTACCCCAGACCAAAGGTGTGGTCCCTTGGGGCCCAGAAAAAGCACCAGCTGACCTGCTCCCTCTCCAAGTCAATATGGTCAAAGCCCCCAGGGGGAGTCAAGCAGAGGGTCCTCTGAGATGCTGGTGTGACCTAGAAACACAGGCAGCCGAGAAATGTACACAGCGACCCTGAACTTAAACCCAACTGAGAGGAGGACAGGATTCTCAGAACCTACCCCACTGGCTTCATATAAGGTCAGGGTCAGGTGCCAGCCCAGAATTCTGCAGGGACTCAAGGGCACCTCTGAGAGCATCCCACTCTCAAGAGGCCAGCATGGGAGAACAGACCAGCGGGCAGGCCCATTGCGACCCCACAGATGCCAAGGACATGGCACTCTTCTCAGGGCAGTAATAATAACTGTTATTGTTTACCAAACACTTAGAAGTCCCAAAGGCTCTATGGACATCGTCATATTCAATCAACACCAAATGCCAAAAGGCTGTTTCTGTTGTGCCGCACGATCAGGGAGGAAACTGAGGCTCGGGAGTGGGGGTTGGAAGGACAGGCCTGTGGTCACACAGCTGGTAGGAGCAGCCTCTGGGATTCAAACCCAGGTCCTGCCAACTCCATGCCTGCAGGCTCAACCACCTGCTCCCCTCATGTCTGTCCTGAGTCACTGTGTTCTCGATGTCTCTCAGCCTCCTGAGAGCCAGAGGGACTTTAATTTCCTTGTCCCCACTTTTGCCACGAGGACCCTGGGGCTTGGCAGGCCTCAGCCACATTACAGCGAAGTGCTGGGCCTTGTCCAGGTCAGCCTGGTGCCCTCACACCTGGTCATAAAGCACTGGAACCCCCTCGGTTCAGCCCCATGGGGTCAAGATGGGCCCCCCAGCTGGCTCCTGAGGGACCCAGCTCCACCCAATGTCCCGATAAGCCACTCTCCCGAGGTGGCTAGTGGCAACCTCAGAGGGGCAGAAGTGGCCCTCCAAGGCAGGAGGGACCCCACCCACTCCTACCGTCCTCGTCCAAGGCCTGATCTTGCTCGGTGCTGGTGTACGTGCGCAGGAACTCAGCGAAGGCCCCATCGCGGGCCAGCAGCTCCTGGTAGGAGCCCATCTCGGAGATCTTGCCACCACTCATAACGATGATGACATCCACCTGTGGCAGGTAGCTGATGCTGTGTGTGACCAGGAGGCGTGTCTACGGGAAATGAAAAACAGGCGTGTCAGGCGTGGGGAGACGGCTGGACTCAGTAGAAGGAAGGAGTCGGCAGAGGAAAGAAGGAGCTGGCAGGCACCTGGAGGGCACAGCCAGGCCTGCAGCAGGACACACGCCCAGGATGATGCCCGCAGAACAACTGGCCCTATGCACGCAGCCCTCCACCTCTCAGGCGTGCCTTAGGCCGGCCATGCTAACCTAGGGAAGTGGCAAGGAGCAAACCAGAAAACCCACCCCCCATTCCAAGACAAATAACAGGAGCAAGACTGTGAGCTGGATGGCGAAACACAGCAGACAGGGCGAGTCCACCGAGAGTATGGAGTTGGCGCCTTTAACCAAGGTAATAGGGAAGGGTATTTCTGAATACAACCCTGAAAGACAGGGGGTTGGGGGGAGGACTCACGCACATGTGAAGGAATAAAAGACTGATGCTTCTACAGAAGAGTCTGTGTGCAGTGCCCCAATTTCTCTTTTCTTTTTTCTTTCTTGTGAGAAAGCGGGATTTATTGAGAGGACAGAAAAGCTCCCACAGTTGGAGGGGACCCAAGGGGGTTGCCCCCAATTTTTCTTTTAAACCAACTCCCTGTGCCTGCTACCCTAAAAGCCACAAGCAAATCTGTACACGGGTAGATATTTTATCTGTGAATCTGAAAGCCTGGAAGACAGCCATCCAACTATTAATGGAAGTCAGCAAAATTTTTCTTAAAGGCCCAGAGGGACCTTACAGCCCTGGGGACCTTACAGTCCTCCCTGCAACAACACAGCTCTGTCCTTGTAGCCCGAGGCAGCCACAGATGAGATTGTAAGTGGGCTGCAGTCCGGGGTATGGACACTGACATGCAAATTGAAGATGTAACTTCACATGTCACAAAAGATGATAAGCCACCCTCCCGAGGTGGCTGGCGGCAACCTCAGAGGGGCAGAAGTGGCCCTTCAAGGCAGGAGGGACCCCACCCACTCCTACCGTCCTCGCCCGAGGCCTGATCTTGCTCGGTGCTGGTGTACGTGCGCAGGAACTCAGCGAAGGCCCCATCGCGGGGCCTTTTAGATTTCTTCCAACCATTTAAAAATGTCAACACTTGGCTGGAACACCAGCCTTGGCCCAAGCACCACATAAAAGCAGGCAGGGGGCCAATCTGTGGAGCCCTGCTCTCGAAAGAAAAATGAGGGGGACAGGAGGGAGAGGGATACAGAAGATCTACCCATGTCCTTGAACTCTCTGATTTTGTTGCCATGGGCATGCATTGCTTTGATAACTTTAAAAAATTCCTTATTATTTAAATGTTACGTTTACATGGAAATATAGGTGTGCGGGTACGCTTACAATAGGTTCAATAGCAAAATGCTTCCTGTATGTGTGTGTACATATACATATAAAACAAGATAACCTATCTTAAAAGTTTATACACACACAGCAAAAAGACTTGAAAGAAATACAAAATCTCTAACTGGTGGGACTGTGCATGATTGCTTTTGCTTTTCTTTTTCATGTTTTCCTTAATCTTCTATACTTCCCTCATGGGCATGTGTTAGTTTATATAATGGGGGGTGGGGAGAAAACACTGTACCTCCTCCCTCCCACCAATCACCCTAAAAAGAAGAGCCCAGGAACGAGGTCCTATC
This sequence comes from Tarsius wallacei, assembly GCA_963574415.1. Classification (NCBI taxonomy): domain Eukaryota; kingdom Metazoa; phylum Chordata; class Mammalia; order Primates; family Tarsiidae; genus Tarsius; species Tarsius wallacei. The sequence goes on along the minus strand of CAUYQG010066895.1, from coordinate 7,923 downwards.
GTGTTACGGCATTGTGGCAATTTCCCTGCTCCAAACCTCCTGCTCCACACACAGCCACCTGGCATGGAAGGAGGCGTGACCCACTTGGTCTGGAGGGTCTTGGGATGGGATTCCCCCTGGGGAGTTGGACCTGGGATGAAATTGAGAAGAGGGGTCATCTTGGCTGAGCAGAGGCCGTGCCCTCAAGACCCTGCTGAGGACTCACCCCTATAAAGGCAAGTGCGGGCGGCTGTCTTGGGTAGGCTTCCAAGAGAAACAAGAGAAATGTGTTCTTCAAGTTCCATTAAAAACAGAAAAGGCCAGGGGAGGATTGCTCAAGGGGACCTGCTCTGGCTTCACCAAAGAGTGAGAAGCCAGTGCCAAGTCCCACCCACCAGCAGGTACCTTGTTCTTCAGCATGCCCTTAGGGCCAACCACATTTTCAAAGATGTGTTTTCCCACGTGGGCATCTACTGCTGACAATGGATCATCGAAGAGGTAAATGTCGGAGTTGCAGTACACGGCCCGCGCCAGGCTCACACGCTGCTTCTGGCCACCAGACAGGTTCACGCCCTGGGAAGAGACACGGCGGAAGGGTGGACTTCCTGGGGAACCTGGAGACTCAAGAAATGTGGCAGAGGCTGGGCACAATGGCTCATGCCTGCAACCCCAGCACTTTGGGTGGCCAAGGCGGGAGGATTACTTGAGGCCAGGAGTTTGCGACCAGCCTGGGCAAGATAGCAAGACCCTGTCTCTAAAAAATAAAAGTAAAAAATTAGCTGAGAGTAGTGGTGGGCACCTGTTGTCCCAGTGACTGGAGAGGCTGAGGTGGGAGGATTACTTAAGCCCAGGAGCTTGAGCCTGTAGTGAGCTATGATTGCACCATTGCACTCCAGCCATGGTGACAGAGTGAGATACCGTCTCTAAAAAAAAAGAAAAGAGAAATGTAGCAGAGCCACCCAAGCAGATGGCCTGCTCAGAGTGCAATGGGCCCAGGTCAGGGGACCACAGGGCTATACCCACTTCCTCCAGTTTTGGTACAAGAACCACATGAACAAGGCCCAGCTCCACCACAGTCGAGGACAGGGTCATGGGCACGAGGCTTAGCTTCATCTGCAAAATGGGGGGGGGGGGGGGAGAAAAAACCTGAGTCTCCTGAAAGTTGCTGGACAGGGCACCTGGCACACAGTGAGCACTTAGCACTGAGTGGACTCATGGCACCAAGTCAACAGTGTTGGTCAGAGGGAAGGTCCTGATCTTGTAGTCTGGTGGAAGGCACCAGTGAGTGTGGCAACGATATTGCTATTGCCTTGCTGTTGTCTTTGTTGTTAACAGCTGACATTCAGCTGACTCCGGATCTATCAGTCCTTAGTAAAGCCACGTAGAGCAAGGCAGGCTCTACCCAGGATGCGGAAACCCAGCCTAGGTCTCGCTCACCAGGAGGGCACCACATAGACCAGTAGCAGCACCAGTCCCCCATGACAGATGTCCCAATGCCATTTCCACATTTGGTCACAGAAGCACGGTGGCCACCCCCAGGTTAACTTTCCCATTCCTCGGGAGAGATGCCTGCCCTCCCTCCTCCATACACTGAGGTGGGTCCTGGCAGCCAGGAGCCTTTAGATGGGCCCTTTGGTCACAGCTCATTAGCCCAGGACAGACTCCAGCTCCAAGTTAACATCCAACTACATTTTCTCCCTCCAGACTTTGGCCCTGGGATCTAGACAGAGACAGACAAGAGTCTCCGAGTGCCAGAAACAGACACTTGTAGAAAAGCACAAAGCAGATATGCAGAAAAGGAGAGAGAAAAACAGCAGGGCCCAGGCTGCCTGCCCACTCTCCCTGCCCACTCTCCCTGAGACCCCACACATCCCAGGCCCTGATTCTACAAGAACCACGTGTGTCCTTCCATTCAGGTCTTGTTTTCTGCTCACACGAGCTAACAATTGTCTTTCCTTTCCAAGGAGCTGCATATTGCCTCCATTTTAAAAAGATCATGCGCCAAATAAGAAAGCTGGTGGACACTAGCTTGTAACTAAAAAGAGGCAGGTAAGCAAGGTCTTTGAATTCCTGGTCCTCCAAGGTCGGGAAACCAGACAGCCACCAGGGGGCACCAAAGCAAAGTGGCTGGGCAGCAGCCAGGGAGAGCAACCCAGGCCTGGGAGGCTTAGACAAAGGCCTGGAGGTGGGAAGGGGCTGGGGGCTGCTGAGGAAGGCCTGGGGCTGGAGCACAGAGGGAGGGAGCTGGAGCGGTGGGAGGCCCTCCTTAGAGGTGACAGAACATAGCAGGTAAGAACATGGACCTAACAGCCATGCTCTCGGCGGCTCTGTGGCATCAGGCAAGTCACTCAACCTCTCTGTGCCTCCCTCTTACTCAACCATTTAATGGGGATAACAACATCTCTTGGGCTTGCTGTGAGGATGAAATGTTTGTAAATACTTGGCACGGTGCCCAGCTCACAGAAAATATTCAGTGTTATTAGTGACTGTCACTGCTATGACAGGGACTGTGGACCTCTGAATCATCACTACTCCCTCCTTGTCTATGCCTTTTGTCATATGACTTGGCAGTCACGTGCTTGCAGACACAGAGTATACACCCTTCCTGATCCCTTGCCTTTGGGCTTAGTCAAGAGACATGCTTTCTGGGTGAAAAAGACAATGTGCTTTAAGAGACATCACCTGCTTTTCTCTCGCCGAGCCCCCCATCCCCTCTCTCTTGGTCTTCTGCTGCCACCACAAGAAGAGGCTTCCCCTGGGCCACACCCACAGCCTGGAGCCAAGCTCAGGGGCCCACAGAGAGCAGGAGCGCCGTCAAGCTGAGCCCACCCTGGGTCAGCCAGCTGCCATTAACTCACGAGCCCACTGAGATTTGGAGGTGTTTGTTATGCAGCAATCATTGACTGGTCCAGGGGCCAACACTGGAACTGCACTGACCTTCTCGCCAATCTCTGTCCGGTCTCCAGTGGGCAGGATTTCCAGGTCTGGGAGGAGGGCACAGGCCTCTACCACTGCCTTGTAATACTGTTCCTGCAGTGGGCGTCCAAAGAGAATGTTTTCTCGGAGAGAATCGTTCTGGATCCAGGCCTGCTGGGGCACGTAGGCCACTGAGCCCTGCAGAGCAAACAGAGAAGGAGGTGAGACAGGCAGACAGACTTGGTCAACAAGATGACAGCCAGCCCACCCACCTGCCAGGAAGGCCCCTAATCATAAGGTAAGTGCATCACACCTACTGCTTCAACAAGAGGGAAACTGAGTCACAAAGGACTACAGATGCCAGAGCTGGGATAAGAACCCATACTAGGTGAGTCACTGACCCCCCCAACGTCAGGAGTTTGAGTTGAAGTCCTCATTGATGAGATTATAGTTATGCATTTAGTGGGTATTTACTAAATGTCTACAGCAGCAACCAAAACCCCAGCTTCCAAAGGGTGAAAGTCCCTTTTCATCACCAAGAAAGGGAGACAAAAAAAAAAAAAAAAAAAAAAGGGAAAAGGAGTGGAATTCTCTGATGTAACCAAAAAACAACTAGCTTATGGGTGCAGTAGATGCTAAGAAAGAAAGATATATAAGGCTTTTTAAAAGTCCGATGTACTTTGGAACACCGAGGAAGGATTCCTTGGGGAAATTTCCCTGATGAACTTTAAGCAGTCTGGGCACAGTAGCTCAAGCCTGGAATCCTAGCATTTTGGGAAGCTGAGGTGGGAGGATGGCTTGAGGTCAGGAGTTTTGAGACCAGCCTGGGCAACATAGCTAGTCCTTGTCTCTACAAAAATTAAAAAATTAGCCAGGCGTGGTGGTGCATGCCTATAGTCCCAGCTACTCAAGAGGCTGAGAGAGAGGGATCACCTGAGCCCAGGAGGTCGAGGCTGCAGTGAGCTGTGGTCATGCCACTGCACTCCAGCCTGGACGACAGAGCGAGACCCCAGCTCAAAAACAAGAAAGGCCATAAGACCGAAGCACTGACTGTGAGGGGACGATAGCGGGAGAGGGGCTGGAGGGCAGCAGGGTGCCCATATGTGGTAGGCTTTATCAGGAGGGCACTGGGAGCCACCGAAGATTCTAGAGGAGGGAATGCTAGGGGGTAAGGCTGAGAGTAGGTCCCAGGTGCCCTGACTCTTACTCCAAATTCTCAGCTAAATAACTAAACTGCTGACTCTCACCCTAACTCACAGGAGGCCAAAACATCACAAAGTCTCTCCACAAAACTCACAGATAATTCAGACACAGCAGTCACAAGCCACCAACTCAAATGTCTAGAAAACAGTTAAGTATTGTAAACACATTGCCATCACTCCCCTTATCAGGGCAAAACAACTGGTCACAAATAGCTGTTTGGCCCAATGTAACAACAGTGCCAGAAAGGGGAAACCCAGGGTGAACAAAACAGAAGGTGAGTGGGTGCCAACACGACTGGAATAGCTCACAGTACCCATTCATCTTACTGGATAGCACAGACTCAGAAGGAATGACGGAACATGTCTCAGAAGACCACAGGATATCATCACTTTGGGCCCAACTACCCTAAGGTCTACTTTCTAGAGGGCATCATACAATCAACAAAGAAGGGGATTTGCTCTGAAATGAAAACAATGACATAAGCTAGAATCCCCAAAAGTGGATTAAGAGAAGGTAGTTTTGGGGACATAAACATGCCACCTGGGGCTAAACAAGATTAAATAGGGGTTTTGCTTTGTTTTTAACTTTGCACGACTTCTCAGGGCCTTTACTTTGTCAAAGTCCATTATAAATCTTCAAGAGGGAAGGAGTCAGAATATACAGTATTTCCCAGGCTTGCCTAAGCCTGGGGGCGCTTTATTCCCCAAACATTCCCGAGATGACTTTGCCGCAGACCTACTCCAGGAAATGCTGGTGTTCACTCGACTTCCAAGAACAAATTTTTATACCAGGAAAAGGCCTTTCGGGGGAACGAACTAAACATAAGCCAAGGCTCTTGACTTCCAGGGGGACTTATTTGTGAAGCAGCCTCTGAATCTCTCTCAGGGAATTCCACGAGTTCAAAGTACACTGTGCATTTAGAAGCTATAAACCTGCAGCCTCCTTTTAGTCTATATTAAGAATTCAGCAATCACTCTGAGTTTAAACTGTGCCTTAAAAAAAAGACTAAGAAAATATTCCAACCACATAAACCAAAATAACTGTTAAGTTGTATCACATTTATAAGACATAAATATAAGATATAAATATATCATATTTATATGCAATTTTTTTTTCAGTCAGGTCTCACTCTGTCACCCAGGCTGGAGTGCAGTGGCATAATCGTGGCTCACCACAGCCTCAAACTCCTGGGCTCAGGCAATCCTTCCACCTCAGCCTCCCAAGACTACAGGCTTACACCACCACGTCCAGCTAATTTGTCCAGCTAATTTGCTGTAGAAACGAGTTCTCACTATGTTGCCCAGGCTGGTCTCGAGCTCCTGGGCTCAAGTAATATTCCCATCCCCACCTCCCAGAGTGCTGGGATTACAGGTGTGAGGCACGACACTCGTTAATTTGTTATATTTATAAGAAGAGCTACAAAGACAGATTCATAAAGAGAAAGAACAAGTCAGAAAGACTCATATATAAAGAGACTAAAAGACACACAACTAGGGGCAGAGACAGAGAGAAAGGAGAGACAGAGAGCACACCAAGGAGTATTTGAGTGTCTATTAAATATTTAAGTGCCCATTGTATGTTGGGCACTATTCTAATTGCTGGAACACAGCAGAAAATAAATGATACCAAAATTTCTCCTTCTAGGACAGCACAGAAAAGAATAGAAGGAATGAGAGTAGATTGCTCATACCTAGGAGTTTGAGACTAGCCTGGACAACATAGCAAGACCTCATCTCTACAAAAAAAAATTTCAAAAATTGGCTGGGTGTGGTGGTGCGTGCCTGTAGTTCCAGCTACTCAGGAGGCTGAGGCAGAAGGATCACTTATGCCCAGAAGGTCAAGGCTCAGTGAACTATGATGGTACTGCTACAGTCTAGCCTGGGTGATAGAGTGAGACTCCAACTCAAAAATAAAAATAAAACTGAGAGGAAGAAAGAAAATGAGAGAGGAAGAAAGACCCTGCACTCTTGTTTCAGCACAGGGATTGTCATCAAAGAGCCAGCGTCACCCCACCTCCTCCCTGGCCACCCACTCCCCCAGCCTCCAGCCCACATCCCCCAGTCTTCGCCTACCTTGATAGCCACGTGGCCCTCCACCTTGTCCATCTCGGCCAAGAGGGCTGAGAGCAGAGACGACTTTCCACAGCCCACCTGACCTACCACGGCCACCAAGGAACCTTCTGGAACTGAGAAGGTGATGCTGAAACAAAACAACATACCCTGCCTCAGTCGTGCTGGGTGAGAGAGACCACGGGGCTGTGCTCCTGCCCACCTGAGCTTGGAGTCACCCCGAGGAGAGAGAGAGAGACAGACACAGATGGTGGGTCGTCATGGACACAGAGGCCTCGAAACTCCTTCCGCCATTTCTAGTGCTGAGCTCAGCCCAGTGAGCGCCTCATGGGGCCTCCAGGGCCTTCCGGGGCCACCTTGTCCTGAGGTGGGTGACAGGGCCGGGATGCCAATGCACCTTAGAGGACAGAGGCAGCGAGAGGCCTGAGGGACCATGTCACACAGAGCCGAAGGGAGGGCATGACCCTGCTGGGGACATGATGTGACATCCCAAAGAAGAGGACCCTCAAAACACTCTGAAGGAAGAAGGGGCGTGCTTGGGACACAGAAACTCAGGGACCGCTGGAGAAAGGCCCACAGGAACGAGGTGACAGGGTGCAATCCAGGATGTGGTGGTAAAGGAGAGGATGGGGCAGCTTGGCCCAAGGAACACCGACAAATGCCACACTAAGATGTCCATGCACTGCAAGATGGAAGCCACCAAGGGGTCACAGGAAGGGGGGACATGAGCAAATCTAAGTGGCGTCTCTGTTGAAATCATCCTTGAACAAACAGCAGCAAAACAGAGCAAGCTCAAAGTTCCACCGGCACGAGTGGCTGTCACTCAATGTCTGCAGACAGCACAGTCAAAGCTGGGACCCATCCACCTAGAGAAGGGTGGACATATCTGGGGCTTTGTTGGGCTCATGCACGTGGGCTGGGGTTTTCACCTGCTGCCATTAGGATTTCGGCATATTTGTGGAAATGCTCACAGATTTTGCTTTCATTGACTTTTCCTTGTTTTTTGAGTTAAGGTCTCACTCAGTCACCAATGCTGGAGTGCAGCAGCACAATCAGGGTTCACCACAGCTTTGACCTCCTGGGCTCAGGCGATCCTTCTGCTTCAGCCTCCCAAGTAACTGAAACTACAGGTGTAAGCCACCACTCCTGGCTAAATTTTTTATTTTTTGTAGAGATGAGGTCTCCCTATGTTGCCCAGCCTTGTCTTGAACTCCTGGAATCAAGCAATCCTCCCACCTTGACTTCCCAAAGTGCTGGGCTTACAGGCATGAGCCACCGTGCCTGGCCCAGTTGTTTAATTCTTACAATGTTGCTGCACACCAACCCTGATTACACTTTTGTTTCTCTGCAAGGAGGAGAATGGATTATGGGACCAGAGCGCACACAGGAAGCCCGGTGAGGCAGCACCCGCCACAGTCCAGGTGAGATGGGAACACATTTGTAAGTGGAGGAAAGGGAGGGGTTGAACGGAGAAAGGAGGTTGAAAGAGGCTCAGCCGGGCTCGGTGGCTCAGCCTGTAATCCCGCACCTTGGGAGGCTGAGGTGGGCGGATTGCCTGAGCCCGCGGGTTCGAGACCCGCCTGGGCAACTTGGCGAGACCTCATCTCTACAATAATCAAAAATTAGCCGGGCGTGGTAGTGCACGCCTGTAGTTCCAACTACTGGAAGGCTGAGGCGGAAGGATCGCCGGAGCCCAGCAGGTCGAGGCTGCGGTGACCAGGAGCGGCCACTGCACTCCAGCCTGGGTGACTGGGTG